>JASANS010002159.1:0-23299 GCA_030849605.1 Wallacemonas sp. 195SL | reverse complement strand
GCGTCTCCATCGCGGTGTCCTCCGTGCGAATTGATTCATCGAATTCTCCTCCCTCTGTTTCTTTTCCGCAGTGCCTCGAAAGGCAAAACCAACGCAAGTGACACAAACACAGAAGGGAGGAGGATTGTAGAACTACACGCTTCACGCATGCACACACACACACACACGCACAGTGAACAGTGTGGTTCGCACACACACAACAACAAAAAAAATGTATCCGTGTGTGCTTGTGCGTGTGTGGTGCTGAGGAGGGTCACGATGAGGAATGCGTACCAGAGGGAAGAAAAGGGGGTATTCAGAAGAACTCAAGAAGAAGCGTGACGGAGAACAGAAAATAAAAGGATTAATTCAACGAGAATATTTAAGTTTCTAAAGGAAGAAAAAAAACAAAAGGGCAAGAACAACGGAGTAGTCCAGCTATTTGAGAATCACCAAGGTGAACATATGAAATAAACAAATTAATGGAGAGAGGGGAAGGGGAAAAAAAGAAAGCAAAAAGAGCAAAAAGACATGGAGAGAAGGAAACGCGTATCTCATGCGCACACGTAGCGGTGCAAGAAGAGAAAAGGAAAAAACGATCTAACACGAAGTTGCCCGCATGCGTGGGTGATTGCACACATTGTCACCACACACGGATACATAGTGTTGTCATCCGTCCTTCCTACAGCTTGGACGGCTTGCGGTACGAGTACGTCTGGCCAAAGCGCTTCTGGAGCCAATCACCAGCCTTGACAGGCGGGTACTTGGCCGGGTTGCTGGCATCGCAGCAGTGCGGCAGGCATTCAATCACGGTTTCGGGGTTGGGCTCGCAGAAGAAGGGCATCGAAATGCGATCCACGCCGGGGTTCAGCACGCGGTGATGGGTGCTCTTGTAGCGGTCGTTGCTCCACATGGCCATCATGTCGCCAATGTTCACCACGAACGCGCCCTCGACGTACGGTGCATCAATCCACTGCCCCTCCAAGTTACGCACCTGGAGACCAGCGCAGGGGTCCTGGTACAGGAGCGTGACGATGCCGTAGTCCGTGTGGTCGCCGCCCACGAGCGTGCCCTTCTTGCCCGGAGGGTAGTGAATCATGCGGAACACACTCAGCGGCTCGTGGAACTTGTTCACAAAGAAATCTTCACGGAGGCCAATGGCCATCGCCAGTGCACGCAAAAGCTGCAACGCCACCGCCTGCATGTCCTGGTAGTGCCGGTCCATGAGGTCCTTCCAGCCGGCGATGTCAGGGTGACGGTTGGCACCACGGAGAGGCTTCCCCGCGCGGACAGACGGGTGATCTTCGCCCAGGTCGCAGCTCATGTCGAAGGTCTCCTTGTTGTCAATCGGATTGGTGGGATCTAGCTGCTCTGACGTGAAGGTGCCGTAGCCGCGGTGGCACGTGGACTTGGTGATATCAATACCAAGTTTTTCTTCCATGGGTTTGTTGAACAGCTTAAATGCCATTTCACGTAGCTCGTGAATGCGGGACATGGGGATCGGGTGGCCTGTGACGTAGAAGAACCCCCAGGTTTGGCAAGCGTCGTCAATGGCGTGTGCAACTTTCATCACGTCGCGCTTGTTGCTGCCGTACAGGGCAGAAATATCGATGATGGGAAGAGACATGACGGGCTTGCTATGAACGATAATGAGGAGAATGAATTGGGTAAGAAGGCACAAGGAGAATACGCTAGAGTGTTTAAGAGGTCTTCGAGTAGGGAATTAGAGAGCGCCGCGGAGTGGGGCTGGAGATAAGTAGCACGTACAGCGCACCGTGCAGATATTTTATAATGAGGAATTAAAGACAGAGAGAGAGAGCGAGCAAGAGAGAAAAAGAGAGCACACGATGAATGGAAAAATGACAGAGGCGCAAAATGTGAAGAGCAGCATGTATCAGCACAAATGGGTTACTGACGCCTAAAGTGCGGTCAACGACGTGCAACCATTGCTGACACGCATTGTTTACGCATATACGCGGGAGAGAAAGAGAATATGTGCGCACACGTGTCTTGTTATTTTACTTTTGTGATGTCTTTTGTATACCACTGTGAGTTGGCGGGTTTCATCTTCGACGCGAATGTGTGATTACGATTGTGATGGTATGACTGATTCGTAGCACACGATGTCGCTATTCACTTGGCTGTTGTTTCGCGGGTTTTTGCGGTTTCTGTTTAACGTGCGTGCTCAACGCACGCTCACTACGGAAGAAAGGACAGGGCTGCCATAGTGCGAAATCGCGTGTACTCCTCAGAGGTCCAGTCCTCGTCTTGAGGCAGCTCACTTCCGGGCGGTGTCGAGGCGAGTGGCGAACAGACGCGCTGCGGCAGCAACTGGTGAAAGAGGACATCACCACGCCGCACAAGACTGAGCTGAGCCGCCTCGAGCCGGTTCCACTGCTTCTGAGAGGCGGCAACGTACGCCTTTTCGCTGCCGCCACTGCGGCCGCCAGCCGAGGCAGCCTGACCGCTTCGGTCGCCGCGCCTCGACGGCATGTGCGCCTCTACGAGACGGAATGTGTCTGCCAGAACGCGCTCTTTCACCGCAAAGTCAAGCGGTGTGTCACAAAAGAGAGAGGGCGAGTGATTGACCTCCATCAGGACAGGCTCGCAGGAGCCCTCTCGCAGCATAACATCGAAGCCAAGTAACTCGAAGCAGCAGCGCCCATCGGCCTTGTTGCTTCGCAGCGCCCCCGCCTCCTCGAGGCCGCGCTGGAGAACAGAGAGGCCGGACAAAACCGTCAGCGTGACGCACTCTTGCACGCGCCGCCAGACATCTGTCTGCCACTGCCGCCCCCCATGGGTCGCGCTGTCAATCACAGCCGGCATGATGTGCAGTGTACGCTTGTGGCTGCTCGCGTTCTCATCTGTGCCTGCCGGGGCAGCATCCTCGTCGCGGTCAGAGACCGGCAGCCCACTCGCAGCACACGGCCTCTGGAACGCGGAAGAGGTTTTGTTGACGGCGTAGTTGGTCAGGTGCACTCTGGCATCGTCACAGTTCGTGGCGTTCGGCCGGTGATACGGCTCTGCGCAAATCCGCACGAGTCCGCTTTCGTGAATGAAGAGCGCGACGCCTGCCAGGGGGTCAGCAAGCTGGCACCGCTCTGTGCCCTCGTCTTTTAGGTCTGCTCCATGTGCTGGAGGAATGGCCGACTTTGGCCAACGCGGCGCGCTAGCGGAAAGCAGCAGCACGTACAGGCGGAGATCAAACTTTTTGCCTTCGATGGTGAGGGGGCGATCCACGTAGAGCTGCACGAGGCACGCCTCTGGGGATCCCCGCTCCTCCGCGGTGAGCACGTCCAAGGGGGTCCGCGTCACGCGAATACCACGGCCTTGGCAGCCCTTGTTTGGCTTCACGATGAAGTACGTTGCCGCGTCACTCGACCCGGCCGCAAGCTCTGACATGTACTGCTCCAGCGCTGGTAAGTCACGCCCGGAGAGAAAGCTTCGCGGGGCAAAGCTGCCAAGAACACGTGCAAGACTCTTTGCATCTTCATCACACACATGAGACGGTCGAACCCATTGCGAAGCGCGCGATGTGGTCTGTCGCGACCCGGTCGAGCGCTCGCCCACGACGCCAGAGGCAGCGGTACTCGCCGAGGTGTTGGCTCTTGGCTGGCACTGCGCCAGTATGGCCATGAGCCGGCGAAACAGCACAGCCTTGCGGGCAATCGCACTCATGCCGGGGAAATGATTCACCCGTTGTGTGTTGCGCAGCTCCGACACACGTGATGGCAGGACGCTCTTGTCTAGCCAGATGATCTCCCAATCATCGCGTTGTGATGCCACCGCGCGAGCGTCTTTCAGCGACACGTGGTGGTATGTGCTGGGCACACGCACGGTCGTGCCATGATCCCAAAGCCGCCAGCCAAGACCGACAGCGGCAGCACGGACAACGTGGTAGCGTGTATCACTCGTGTTGATCACACGTGCTCGCCGCGACGGTGTGCACTGCGCAGAATCAGACACAACCTCTGCCGTCTTTGCCTTGTGAAGTACATCCATACTCACCGCTGCGCTACACACGATGAGGCAAAAAAAAAAAAAAAGAGAGAGAGATAGAGAAAGCAATGATCGAGAGGAGAGAACGCACACAACGCGAAGGAGGCGAGCACGGAGAGGACCGAATGAAAGGGTGCGTAAAGGGGGAAAAAAAGAGAGCAGCGCTGATCAGGACTGTGTGCGTGTGTGTAGATCTGATTTATGGCACAGCGAAGACGGAGCGGTCAGAGCCAAATTACTCCACAGCGACTGCACAACACGAGTCGTCATATCCTGGCGCAAGGTTCGTGGCACACACGAAGATGCACTCATGACAGGATCGGCAACAGGAGAAGAAATGAGAGCCATCCCAGGCACTTGCTCTACTGCGCACCGAGAGTACCCTTTGTAGTGAATGTGGGTCTATACACATGTTTGTGTGTGTGTGTGTTCATCTATCGCGAGACACGTACACATCTGCACTTGCTGGTGGGATTATTTATGAACACTATCTAGGATTTATCCGGTACACGTACACGCCTCTCTCTCTCTCTACAGACAATACACCCTTGGTTCTCACAGGAGCCCAAATGTTGAGGCGAAGAAAGCTCGAACTACAGGGAGAATAAGAGGGGAAAACGGAAGAAAATACAGTTTCACGCGCAGCTACACCACCGCTGGGAAAGAAGAGCACAGTTAAGAAGAAAAAAAAGTGCATGTACAGTAAGAAAGAAGGAAAAAAACAAATGTGGCAAAAGAGAGAAAGAGGGGAGAGATCTAATGAGAGAAAACCAACCGACGCATCTACTAGTTTGTTTTTTCGATGACGTTCAGAATGTCGGCCTTCGCACGCATTCCAGTGAGAGAGATATCGTTCTCCTTGGCGTACTCCTTCAGTTCAGGCACGGTCCAATCCTGGCTTGGTGCGCGCTTGCTGGGTGACAGAGAGGGCATCTTCTTAGGACTGGCGCTCTTCTTGGGGCTCGCGGCCTTCTTCTTGGGGCTGGTGCTCTTCTTCTTGGGGCTGGTGCTCTTCTTCTTCTGACTGGCACTCTTCTTCATCTTCTTGCGCTTCACGATCATACTGCCATCCTTGTGCAGCTTCTTCACCTTCTTAGGACTCGTTGTTGCTGAGCGCCGTTTCGGGCTAGCGCTCGCTTTGCGCTTCGTGGGGCTCGTGGTGACAGCGGGAACTTCCGAGGAGGGACGCGACGGCGCCGGGGACTTGGCACGGCCGGTGGAGGCGCGAGGACTCGTTGTCGCAGGCATGACAACAGCAGGGGACTTGGTCTGAGATTTGCGCGGTGTTGCGGATTTGCGAGGAGACACGGTCTTGCGCGGCGTGGCACTCTTGCGGGGAGACGCGCTCTTGCGGGAGGACGCAGTAGACGCGCGAGCCGGGGTGGGCGCCTCCTCCGCCACCACATCAGCAGGCTCGCGGCTGCCCGACAGCCTTGAGCGGACCAAGTTCATGACGGAGCCGGTCTTCTTAATCGCAGCAGATGTCGCCTTCTTGGCAGAAAGCGATCCCCTGTGTAGGGAGGAGGCCACGCGGAAGGACGGCTTCACGTTGCCGTTGTCGTCAAAAATGCGGTGCTCCGGCAGCGGCAGGTCCGCGTCTTCAACTTCACCTTTGGTGAACACAAAAGACTTCCAGAACGGCATCGCTTTGTTTGAGATGCGGTGGATGCTACGCGTGCCTTGTGGATGTTTTTATGAAAGTTCGACTCGTAACTCGTGAGTTGACCAAGAAAAATAAAAAACAGAATAATTAGAAAAACTTGTGAGTTTTTGCTGAAACACAGAAGTACTTCGGTGTGGTTTGGCTGTGACGTCCAGAGAGGAAGAGAATGCACACGAAAAGACGGCGTACCGGGCGCGAGAGTGAGAGAGAAGGTTTTCATTCGTGAGAAGCTCAGTAAGAAGGTGAAACGATGCTCAAGGCAAAAAGTGAGATATCAGCAGATAAGAGAGCATACGCGACATGACAGAGCAAAGCCTGAACGACGCAAGATGGTTGACACCCTGCAGCGCGGCATCCCTTCGTCCACCAGAGGCTGCGCGAAGCGGAAAGGAAGAGGCACATTATAATATGGTTCAGAATTGAGTTCAAAGGGGGGAGAGAAAAAGAACAAAAAAAAACACAAGACACAGATAAGAGTAAAAGATAATAAAAAAAGATGTCAACTTACACAAACTTGCAGACTCGGGCGATCTACTAAAAAAAAAAAGAAAAAAAAGAAAATATCATTTAGAGCTCACCAGTAAAGGACAGCTTAAACAAACACGCACACAGAAACAAAGCGGGTTATATGCCACACTTCTTTTTTTTTTTTTTGCAACAGCCTGCGGCGCGTTCACAGAATGAATGTCTTGATAGAAGGCGTGAAGGGGAGCAAGAGAAAAGGAAGGAAACTTATATTCATTTATAATTTTCGCTCTTTATCTTTTTCTCAGCTTTGTGTTCATTGATTCTCAAGCACGGAGGGAATTGGGGCACACAACATAAAAACAAAATTGAAAAAACTAGAAAGGAAAAGAAGACAAAGAAAAACAAGACGGCCAAAAGCGTGCGCGTCTTTTTTTTTTTCTTTCTTGTTGGTTTGATTGGCATTGACAGCAGAAAAAAAAAGACAAATGCGAACCTGTGCCACACTGACTTTTTCGTTAGTTCAACTCGCTGATAACGTTAAGCTGTTCAAAGAAAAGATGAACAGAGGAAGCAAATGACGAAAAAAAAAAAGACGAAGCGAGAAGAGGTCCCATTCCATACAGTACTACAAATGGGCTGTTGGGTACAGCTTCTGCTGGAAGGGATAGAAGCAGCCGGGGTTCATGATGTTGTCGGGGTCAAGGGCCTTCTTGATAGTCTCTTGCACACAAATGTGGCAAGGGCCATGCTCACGCTCAACGTGATGCACCTTGCCCACGCCGAGGCCATGCTCGCCAGAGACGGTGCCGCCCGCCTCCACAGCACGCACCACCATACGCTGTTCCAGTTCACGCGCCTTTTTGAAGTCTTCGGCGTCCGTGTAGGGAATCAGAGCGTGGTAGTTGCCGTCGCTAATGTGAGCGCAGATCAGGCATGGGCGATTGTTCTCCTTGAAGTCCTTCTCCGTGTCCTCGACGCAGCGTGTCAGCTCGCTGATGGGCACGCACACATCGGTTGTGATCACCTTCTGCACGCCCTTCTTCTTGTCCGAGTGCATGGCAGCAAAGAGGCAGCCGCGGCGGGCCTCCCACACCGCATCCATCGCTTTGCCATCCTTGAGAAACTGCATCTTCTCCGCGCCGCTCTTGTTGAAGCACTTGGCGACCACCTTGTAATCATTCTGCATATCGCGCTTGCTCTTGTCGTTGGACACAAACTCCAGAAGTACGGTGGCCTTCACAGGGAGGTTCGTGTTGCTGAACGAGTTCGAGGCCGCGACGCCCTCCTTGTTGAGCAACTCGCAGCGAAGCAGCGTGTGTGGCACGCCCATCTGCTTCAGCGCAACCACGGCACCCACGGCCTTCTCCGTCGTCGGAAACGTCGCGAACGCGCCGGTGCTGTACTGCTGGATTGGGAAGAGACGGAAGCAGATGTCCGTCACCACGCCCAGGGTGCCCTCGGCGCCAATGTAGAGCTGCGTCAGCTCCAGCCCGGCAGAGGACTTGCGCACGACCTGGCGCGTCTGCACGATGTTGCCCTGCGGCGTCACCACCTTCAGTGACAACACGTTCTCGCGTGTGGTGCCGTAGCGGAGGGTGCACATGCCGCTGCCTGAGGTCGACACCATGCCACCCACGCATGGGTTCGAAGAGGGATCAGGGCCAAAGACGAATCCTTCCTTGGCGGCTGCCTTGTTGAGCGCCATCTTGCGCGTTCCCGCCCCAACCCACACGCACGCGTTGGACTTGTCGAACCGGATTGAGTTGAGGTGCTCCGTGTCGATGACGATACCGCCGGCGTAGGGAATGCAGGCTCCTTCAATGCCAGTGCCGCCTCCACGAGGCGTCATTGGGACCTTGTACTTCGCACAAATCTTCACCACGTCTGCAACCTGCGCGGTGCTGCTTGGGCACACAGCCGCGACCGGAACGGAGCCAACGTGGCTGGACTTGTCGCGACTGTAGAGGCGACGCAGTTTGGTCTCGTCCTTGATGAAGTCCTTAGGCGACTTCCACGGCAACTTCTCAAGCTCCGCCAGCGCGGCAGCGTACTTGGCCTGGCGTGCTGCGAGAGGTGCCACCTCGAACTCGTTGTTCTTGGCTGACATGATAACGAAAGAAAGAGAAAAAAAAACACAAATTCAGCAACACAGTGTTGGCGTAAATTGGGCGAGAGCGCGACAACTAGCTTGAACGATAATGTGAGTCCAACGAAGCTACATCGCAGCCAGAAGCAGATTTTTAAATCAACAAAGGAAAACGAAGTTTGTGCAGGGAGGTAGAGAGAGAGAGAAAGAGAGAGAGCACAAGGGCGATAGTAAAAAGACAATTAGTCAAGTCTCCCATTTGCAACAACAGTGAGAAAATCTATGCATGGAGCGCACGCCACTAGCTGTGGGTACTGCCGTGGTTGGGAGGGAGGGGAAGGAGGGAAGGAGGGGAGTCCAAAGGCAGCAAGGAGAGGTGCAGAAAGTCATACATCAGGCACACCCACCGCCTCCTCTCTCAGGGGACTTCAACGTGCCTTCTGGTGACTGACAGCACGGCATGAAAGCGAAGAAGAATGCCACAAAGAAAAGAAAAGAAAAAGGGAACAAAAAAGGGAAGAGAAAGAGCGCACCTCTCCGTCCACCAGTTCTACTCCACGCCTCTAAAAGGACGCACAAAGCGTGCGTGCAGGCGCAGCGCTCAGCTAGGGGCATTCTTAGCGATGCAAGCAGGCACGTGGCGTTCAGCCACGTCCTTGGCGAAGCGCCGGCCACACCCTGCACACCTCACGCGGTCATCTTCCACAGGATACATATCCCCCGCGCCGTTGGTACTTCCATTCAGTGCGGTGCGCAGCTGTGCACTTTGTCGGCGCCATGTGGTGTTGAGGGAGTCCAAGTTTTGGCTCTGTGCTGTAGCGCTCGGAGGTGGCTCAACTGCCTCACTTTCGTAGAGGTGCTGAATGCGTTTGGACTTTATCATGTCCACCTTCGGTTTCTTCGCGTCGCGGGCTCTTTGTGTGGCACACAGCTTCGCGTGGCGATCCACGCGGTCAGGTACGAAAGTACGACCACAGTGTGGGCACGGGACTAGCGCCGCCTCACCTGCCCCACCTACATTGCCAGACGCAAACGGCACCGCATCCTCGGGCACCTCTGGCTCTCCTTTGGCCACCGCAATGCGCTCATCGAGGCTGTTCATCACCACCTCGTCACGATCGCGACCGCGCGAACCAGAGACGGAGTTGCGTGTGGCGCTGCCGCCCTCTGCTCCGATCGACCGCGCCCGACTCTCGCGAATGAAGGATTCCACCCCGTTGGCACTCTCGCCCATGTTCGTGACAGACGCGAGTTCGAGTCGAGCCGTAGCCGATGCTGGCACGTCGTCGAAGGTCATCGGTGTGGCGGGCGGAAGCTGACTGAGGGCTCGCTCACTGCTGCCCAGGTCCATGGGGCGGCGAGGGCCAGAGGCCGCCAAACTGCCCCGACGTGCAGCACCGCGTTGCGCACGGTCCTCGCTGAAGGCCGCCATGCCAGAAGCAAAAGGGTGGTACTCACCGCTGCCGCCCTCATTCATTGCACTCTCCGAGGCATACGACTCTCGCCGCGGACGAGGGTCCGGCGACTGCAGGTCCAGATTCGCGCGGACATGGTTCATGTTCTGCACGGCAGCAGCCTCCCTCACTGGTGTGAAGTTGGAATCTCGGCGTTCCTGCTGGTTCCGCTGCATCGTGGCGCGTTGCTGGGCAGCCAGCTTGGTGCGCAAAAACGCGACATAGTTAATGTCAAATGGTGTCGATGACGAGAGCAGGTCTGCTTGTTCATCCAAGAGGGCCTCACCGTCGTAGGTAAAGGACGCCATTGTTTCTAATTGCAGCTGAACGTTTTCTTCTTTCTCTTTTGTGTTAGTGTGTGGGGATTCTCTCTCTCTGTGTGTGTGTCGATAGCTGTGTGATCACAGTGCAGTTTACGGTGTCATTAGCGTAATAAAAAAAAAAGGAGAATCGATACGAGGTGGGAGAGTGAAAGGAGAAACAAAGAAGAAGAAATGTAAAAGGGGGTGGTATTCGCCAAGGCAACACATTGTCTACGAAGCACAGGCCTCAGGGACACAGAATGTGCGATTTCTCGCAAAGCAAAGGAGCATAAGCACTTCTTATTATTATTATTTTTTTACGCAGTGTCTCAGATATGGCATCGAATGCACATCCGTCACAGCCGGAAGGATGCACACAAGCAGGAGAATGGAAAAAGATACAAACAAACGCAGGCATTTGAGACATCAATGACCTTTCTTTCTTTCTTTTAGGGGCCTTCATCGGGATCGCAGAAGCACGTATTGTCGCGTAGATGCACCGAATGTGATGACATCGCCGTCAATAACGTTGCTTGGGACAAATGACTCGAGGCGCTCTCCGTTGAGGAAGCTCCCATTCGTTGAGCCGAGATCCATAATCTGCAACTCCAGCGTCCACAGCGAGGCGAAGTCGTCGGCATTGACCTCCTTTACGATGACCTCGTCCCAGAGGGATCTGTACAAGGTATGCGCGTCGTCGCCGCTGGGCACACCGAGAGAACGCGGTGAGGAGGGAGACGTCACTGAATTGGCGCCCGCAGCCGCTATCCACTGCGCCGCAAGCTGCGAGCCATGGCGGCCAGACGGTACCTCTGACGCAATTTTCTCCACCATGCTCTCCATCTCTGAGAACACAAACTGCACCTGCAGGGCGGCATGTTGAGCTGAACAGCTGGGGTGATCAAGCGGAATATCGTTGATGGCGTGGTCCTTGCCAAACAGCGTAACTGCGCGCGCAGAGACAGCAGGCAGCTGCGCCAAGACGGCCTCTTCCTTCATCGTGAGCAGCTTCAGCGAGGGCAGATACCACTCCGTGCACTCGGGCTCCACACGTAACGGTGTCGACGAGGCCCGCTTCTCAGCCGCCCACGAGAGCACTGAATGTGCTACAGCGCGTCGTCGTGCGTGCGCGATTGGCATGGCACCAGTGCATCCCGGCCAGGCACGGCACACGGCTTCTGCCACCGCTGCGAGGCACAAGAACGTGCTGAAGCCTGCGTCGTCTACGGCGTCACCCGTCGTTGCGATGTGAGTCAGAAGTAGCTGCGGCACAGTCAGCAATGTGGGAGACCACTTGAGCGGCGCGGGGCTGCTTGTACCATCACGTGTAAGCAGGCGCAGCTTCTCCACCGGCGCACCCGCTCGACTCGTTTCAAGCAAACCCGTGCGGCCGTAGAAGGGTTTTTCCATCGCAGCACGACACCTGTGTGTGTGTGTGTCGTGTTTGTGTGGGCTACGCGATTCAGTGCTCGCGTGACAGAGAAAGGGGGAGACACCGAAATCAGTGCAGAGCGCTGAAGCTACGCACAGGAAAATGAGTGTTCACAATCAGAAGCGTCAGGCGAGGAAAAGAGAGAGAGAGAAAGACATTGGTGCGATAAGAGGGGGGGGGGGCAGGACAGGCACGGGGAGATGCTCATCGCATGCATGCACCCTCGCATGGTGGAGTGCTATGCACGAGGAAGCAGCCCTCCCTTTCCTCAGTGACCTAGAGCTTCTTTGTGTGGAAGCTGATCCATGCTAGTTGGTGTGCTGATGCACGATCTTCCTTCTGTCCATCTCTTCTAGCTGAGAGTATGGTAGCACGTCAGTGCGTACAGTACATGCCACATTGCAGAGAAATAAACGCGCCTCACTCAGTAAGCATGACAGAAATCTGCATGCGGGGGGAGAGAGGGGGGGAGGAGGAGGGGGATCGCCACATGTAGTCCGGGGGTGCTCATCATCTGTAGCTGTGTGCTGATTGTCTCTATTTCGATTGCTGTCATAGTTCGCGGTGGTCGTGTCATTCAGTAATCTATCCGCGGCATTTCAACACAACCATGCGCACATACACACACACACACACACACACGCCAATCTACTTCGACAAGAGCCGAGAAGGGTGTTGATCCATACGCATTCAAAGCCAGCTACACGTACACGCTGTAGACACACAAACGAAAAAAAAAATGAAAGCCGGAGGGAAAAGTGGGGATAAGAAAAAGAGTATTTAGCACACAACTCACAAAACCAAATTATCCAGCAAGGAACAAACAAATAGTACAGTGTGAGTGTCACCAAGAAAAAGAAGTAAAAAAAGAGGAAGCGATGAGTAGTGAGCCGCGTTCACGTGGCCAAAGCCTTGTGATGCACCAAAACATCCACAACAGCACAACACGTCTCTGGATAGATGCGCGCAAGAGAGAGAGGGAGGGATAAACGGGCCGAGTGATGTGCCAAAAAGATACAAGAAAAAAAAGAGCACAAGGTGTACAAAAGTCTATTGGTGTGTGGTGGCGCATGGAGGAGCAGTTTCCCTTGAAATACGATACCCCACCTCTCCCTGTTTTCCGCTTGTTCCCTCTTGTCGGTTTTGCTTTGTCTTCCTTGCACTGCTGCAGTGTCTCTACTGGTGAACACACACGTCTTCTCGCTTCTTCCTTCTTCGCTTCTCGCGTGCCTGTTTGTGTGTTCGATGCGGGTGTTTTTCTTTTCTACTTGGTGCTAGAGACCGAATTGGTGTACAAGTCGTAGGCCCAGCAACACCAGACGACCACGAGCAGCTCCATCAGGACAATAGAAGCCCAGTATCCCCAGCCGCTGCGCTCCGTCGTGGAGGGCCCCACATGCGTCGGAGGCGGCGCGCCGTTCTTACCGCGTCGGTTCGCGAGAATGGCCTCGACTTGCCGCATTTCCTGATGCAATGGCGTCTGAGCACTCGCCAGTACTGCAGACCCGCGCGCACCGGACGTGGAGCGGCGGGGCGACAAAGAGGCTGAGGCACGCTTCGCAGTTTGTGCAGATGCACGGGGAGACGCCGAGCCACGACCTTTGCTCTGGCTACGGCTGCTGGACCTAGACGGGGTCGTGGACTTTGTGGTGGAGCGACGGGGAGGCATTGTCACTGAAGGAGAGAGAGAAAAAAAGCGTAGAAGAAAAGATTGCTGGAGATGAGAAAGAGAGAACGCGCCGCGACAATTATGACAGTCGGCGTGTTGTTGGCAAGTGACGTTCCGTTGATAATCGGCTTATGCGCGGTGAGAGCGAGTGAAGGACGGGTCAAGCCCGGTTTGGGGGTCACACGCATTGAGATGATAAAAGAAGAAGGGGAGTTGACGAACAGATGGAAGGAAGTCGGTGAGATAGCACATCGAGGACTGGTGTGTGCACAAGAGAGAGAAAGAGAGGCTTCATGACAGCACCGCAAAAAAAAAAAACTGTCGATGAAGATCACCCTCACATGTGTATGTGCATGATGAGACACAACTGAGGCTTTTGGGGTCCGTCAGGGGCACTTTTTGCGCGTGGGCAAGATGACGTCAGAAAGTACACGGTCGCCTTGTCATCGAGGTGTGCCAGTATTCTGTGCATTTAGGAGGCAAGCGCATCGTGTGAGATCACCTCGTGTATTCCTGCTGGTGTTCATGTCTGGGGCTTTTTTTTTTTTAACAATCACGCTGCTGTGATGGTGTGCGGCAGCAAAGCCGAGCAGACAGAGCACGTAATAAAATTAAAAAAAGAAAGAGTGGTGTCAATAATAAAACCAATCCGATATCGATATGTTATTATGTTTTTTTTTTTCAAAACAATGCCGCAGATGTTTGGCCTTTGCTTCGTATTCGGATTGATGATTTGTAAGTGACTGCTTTTGTGGCTTTTTTCCATGTTTTTTTTTTTTTTGAAGGTACCGCAGACTCGGCGTGCCCTTGTGATGCACATTTCGGTGATCAGTCAAGGTCGTCGTTGCCCTGCTTGCCCTGAGCACCAGCGGACGGGAACCCGCTCGGTGGAGCGCCACCGGCACCGCCTGGGAACCCACCGGCACCGCCTGGGAACCCACCAGGCATACCACCGCCTCCGCCCATCATGGCGCCCATCAGCTTTTGCATGATGGGTCCCACCTTGGGGTCGTTCATGTACTGCATGGCGAGCATTGGGTTGCTCATCATCTCCGCGAGCTTTGGCGCCACCTCAGGGTCCTGCATTGCTGCCGCTACCTCAGGATCTTGAAGAACGGAGGCGAGGCCCGGAGGGATACCGCCGGGCATGCCGCCGGGCATGCCGCCAGGCATACCGCCAGGCATACCGCCAGCCATGCCATTGTTATCGTCTGCCTCGTACCGCGACTGTGCCTCCGCAGCGGCCTCGCGCATCTCCTGCTCGCGACGCTGGCGCAGCTCCTCCTGACGGCGAAGGGCGGCCTCCTCAGCCGCCTGCTTCTTCTTATTGAGACGTTGCTGGCGAGCCTGGATGCGGCCCTGGACGAACTTCAGGGTCGCATCAGTGGCCTCATCGTAGTCGATGGCCTGCGCCGCGCTCAGGTCGGTGCGGGCGTCTTCCCAGCGGGCCTGGTGTCGGTACACGGTGCCACGCACACGAAGGGCGCGCACGTTCTGTGGGTTAAAGGAGAGCGCGCGGTTGGCATCCTGAAGCGCATCCGCAGGCCGCTTTGCCTCGAGCTGGTAAAGACTGCGAAGGCCCCAGTACATGGCATTGCGCGGCACGAGGCGCAGTGCCTCACCGAGCTTCGCGATCGCCTCCGCGAGCTTGCCCTCTGACTTCAGGTCTGCTGCCTCGGCCTTCAGAGCCATGGCCTTCTCGGTGTCGTCTTCGCTCGGCTCCCCTTCCTTGTCAGGGATAGCCTCCGCCGCCTCCACGGGGGAGCCGACCTCCCAGCGTTCCTCGTCCGGTTCGCTGCCTTCGGACGCGACCTCTTCGTCGACAGCAGGCTCCGCAGCGGGTGCGCGGGGGGCCGGCGCAAAGCGAGCCCCGCACGACTCCGCCCACGCCTTGAGATCGGAGAGAGACGCATCGTGAATGGCATCTGGCTTCGACTTGAGTGAGTCGAGAACACGCTGCACGGCGGCAGCGTCAGCGGCAGAAATGCTGGGCATGGTTAAACCGAATGGTGAGTACTAGTCTTTTTTTCTTCTCAGCTGTGAAGGAGGTCGTTTAAATAAAAGGTGAATAGTGAATAGTTAAGCGATGTGTTCGGTTACTCTCTGCGCGTGACGAGTTTTGCAAAGCGCGTTGAAGAAAGAAGAGTGGAAGAGGAGTTGAGGAAAGAACAAGCGAGCGCGCTGTCTAGGGTCATAAAAGAACGCGACAGCCACTGGAGCCAAGCCAACGCGAGCACGGGCACACAGTAGGTAGCCACAAGACGCGCATCAAGGCGTTTCCCGTAGTTGGCGTGATTGCCTACGTACACGTCCCAACTGACGACACAACACCACATCGTGCTGTAGGCTATGCTACTATCTTTTTGTGCTTGTGTGTGTGTCGCTGTGATTACGATTCTTTTTTTTTTTTTTTTGCAAAATTCATCAAACTGTCATCTCTTCTTGGATCGGTTCCTGAGATGCTTCCGTGTCAGCGGTGGCTTCGGTATGGGTAGGCGTGCGCAGTGCGGGCACCACACGTGGCAGGCAACCGAACGCGGTCAAGAGGGTCTGTAGGTGTGCCTCATACACCTCTGGTGAGACGTTCACCACGCCAAACGAGCCGTGTACAGTCCTGGCCTTTGTTGGTGCCGCGGCACCGTTTTGGGATTCCATCAGCTGTGCTTTCCGCGCCTCCCCGCTCGATTTGTTTGCCTTTCGGGCTGCCAATGCAGCCTGACCGTACAAGCCTTCTAGCATCTGTTCCCGCTTCGCCCGCACCTCCTCGGCCGGCAGCGCCGAAGCCGGCTCACTCGGTGTGCTGGTCACATTACACCCCGCTGCCCGTGTCGTGGCTGTCTTAGTGCCACCGTAGCCTACCTGCTTCTGTAAACGGCGCACGAGCTTTTCTGCCTTGGCCGTTGCGAACTCCCAATCAGCGTACTTGCGCTTGATGAAGCGTCGCACCACGTCATCGGGCTCGCCTCCTGTCAGGGGTACTGTCGAGGACATCTGCGCCTCGTAGATCGCCTTGCCGCGCGTGTTGCCGACAGCCTCCATCAGATCGACCTCGCAGGCAGACCACTTGTCCATGTTCGTCGATTTGACCTTCGACACGTGTGTGCCGAGGGAGCGGTGCACACCTGCGCATCGAATGCACACAAAGACACCGAAGTTCACGACCGCCCATCGCGTGCCGGTCTCGTTGCAGTCGTTGCACACATTGTTCGGATACGTGTTGCAAAGAGCCTCCACGCGGGCACGATTCGCGTCCCAGTTTTCGTCACTCTCTGCCAACACCATCACGGTCGAGCTCCTGGATGCACTTGTGTCAGGTGCTTCGCTGTGCTTGTGTGCGTGTGACTTCTTCTCGCGCTTACTCGACTTGCCAGATTTCTTTGCTGCAGGCTCCATTGTTGCGACACTAGCGTTCACAGCGACAAGGCGGTCCCGCTCCACGGTAATTTCAAAAAAAAAAAACAGCAAAGTATCAGTTACTGTTCTCCTGTTTGAGAGCTGAGTGAGAGTGAGAGAAAAGAAGGAAAAGATAAAAATAGTAAAAGAACGAGAAAGGGGGGGGGCAAAGTATTGACAGGCGAGAAGTATTCACAAAGTACGATTCCTCATCTGTAACTCGCACAAGGTATCTGTCGTGTACTTGTTCAGGAAGCTCACAGACTTCCATCATCAGTGCATCACATCGAGGAAAACAGCAGAGAAAAGCTTTCCATGTCACACACACACACACACACACCTGTGCGATGCGTTAAAGGGCTGATCGAATGCGAGCGTATCGCCCGTCTTCGCTTCCGTGCCTTTTTCGCGAGCATGAAGGGCGGAAGAGTGCATGGAAAGAAGCACTGGCGGCTTCACGAGCGTCGTTGTGATCCGTGTTGTTTATAGGTCATGTATCACTGCTCTGTATACGTCGTCGTAGATGTGCGCATGTTTCATTGGTGCGATGAGGAGCAAGCAGAGAAACATGCAAAAAAAAAAAAGCAAGTCCACCCCCCCAAAAAAAAAGAAGAGAACTACTGGAAAGAAAAACAGGAAGTCAAGCCGATTTGGGGACAGGAACAAATGTTCTCTCTCTCTCTCTTTTTTTTTTTTAGAGCACTCATAGAAATACGACTGTCGTTGGTACATGCACGATGATCATGACGTCATCTTTTTTCAGTCCTTCTTTCTGTCCCTTCAAAGATTTTCCGGTATAGGTGGTAAACCCCCCACGCAGCACGCCTCACGTGATGCGGACCATGATACTGTCGCCGCTGCGCACGCCAGGCCAGCTGCTGACGGGGATGCTCTCGTCTAGCACGGTCACGTCCTTTGGTGGAAAGGTTGTGCGAAGCTGGACGGAGGGTGGCACGGGATAGGTAGAGGGATCTGCGGCGTGGATACTGTAGGCGATGAACTGCATGACCTTCACAGCGGGTGTTTCCGCCTTGAGCTCAAGCGTCAATGTCGACAAGGGCAGCCGCACGCGCAGTCGAAACGCCTCGGCGGGATCGTCACAGACATACTGGCGCAGGCTCACCGGCTCTACTACAACGACATCGGGTGTTCCCGCAGGTTCTGGAGAAGAGGGAGCGACGCTGTCAGGCTCACGAGGCGGGGAGGCGGTGTTGTGGGTGCTGGCGTCCTCATCGACATCGACGTCGACAGGCATGCTGTGCGCTCTGCTGGAGTGGGCCGTGGTGTCGTCGTCATCGCTCTGGCCAGCGGCTGCAAACGCAGATGGGGAGCCGTGGTCGGCGATGAAGGTCAAGACCTGAGAAACAATCAACTTTGCGTCGATCTTGGAGGCATCGAGTACAATGTCCTGCACACGGCTGGTCGTGAGAGGATTGACGATGAACAAGAACGGCAAGGGTTGATCGCTCACCTGATACTCATTCGCCAAACGTTCACCGTAGCTCGTCGTGATGTTTACCTCCAAGCAGGCAATGTAATCCTGTCCAAGATCCTTCATCTGATCGTCACGCCAGAGATCACGCGGCAGGCACGCGCTCTGGAAGGTCTTGTCAATGATGGCAACAAGCACCCAGCGGTCAATCTCCCGGGCGTGCGTGCAGACCGAGGCGAGAGACGACGTTTGGCGAATCACATACTCGGGATACGCGAAGAGGTCCAGCAAACGTTGGTGCGTGGTGTTTTCGAAAGGGTTCCGTGGTGCCATGCCAAGCTGCACGCCTGGATCAAAATCACTCGCGACGCGGTCTGGCTGCGTGTAGCCCGAGTACGACAGGTTTGAGTGTTCTGCGTAGGAGCTGGCCGGCGGTGGTACAGAATAAGGCACGGACTCCACTGGTGGCGGGGGTGGAGAGAGAGAGGGAGGAGCCTCCCCTGCCGTCTGTACGTCTGCCGTGTACGCCGCCACGGCGTTGCCAAGGTCGAACTCACACCTTGACAAAAATTCGATCGCTAGCTCCTCATCGGGGCAGCCAGTGATGGCCATGAAGTTACCGATGGGATCATCCATGAGGCCGCTGTGACTTGCTTTCTTTTTTTTTGTTGTTGTTGTTTGTTTGTTTGTTTCTGCAGAATTTTTTTTTTTTTTGCGTCGCAACAAACTATGTTTTGGAAGGCAAAATTATCGCAAAGCCTTCAATGAACGTTTAAAAGAAAAAAAAGCGGCAGCACAGCCACATAAATGGTAATAATAGTGTATTGTTCTTTCCTTGTAAGATCAAGAAAAAAAAACAAGCCAATCAACACTCAACGAGTGATCGCAGGTTGCTCGTTGGTGTCGTGAATATTCGCTAATGGGTAGTTCGCAAGACGAAAAAAAAAAGAGGCAAAAGGAGGATTTGGTGCAATAGAGAACAGAAAGGATTGAGGAAAGACGATAGCAAAAGACACCACGATGCGTGGTCTGTTCGGGCTATCTTGTCCTCGTTGCGAACGCATCCGATGAGCCCGTGAGACGGTGTGGAGGCGCTCTTTTGTGTCACGCGCAAGAAGGAGAAGTTTCAAGCACGTGTAACTTGAGCGCGACAACCTTACAACACGCCATGAAGGAAGAATAAGCACAAACGCACACGATGTGAGTGCTCGTGTTGGCGCCACCCCAGGCAATCAGATGCGTTTGACTCTACAAGTTTCGATTTGCATCACTTTCCTTTCTGTCGAGGCCTTCCGCAAGCTTGTGCTTGTGTGTGTGTGTGTGTGTGTTCCGTTTGGTGTGTTGTTCCTAGTTACTGTGGTGGTGCGTTGTCCTTTTTTGCAGGAGCAGAAGGAAAACGGAAGAGCTGTCAAGTCGTCTCCATTGCGTAACGCGTTGTGCTATAGGGTTCACCGAGTCACAAAGACGAAGATAAAAGAAAAAATGTGTGTGTGAAAAAGACTTTCATTAAAGTCTGAGCACCAAGCTTGCAAAAAAAAAAAACGTTAAAAGAAGGGAAACAAAAAGAAACATGACCAAAAGGTGTTTTTGCATCACCAGCACAACAGAAAAAAGGGGGAAATAACGTACTAGTATACATAATAGCAATCAAGTGCTGTGGGTGACAACGGAGCGAACGGCTTCACTATCTGTCGCACCGTGTGTGTTTTTAGGAGGGCAACAGATTACGCGAATGCGAACTACAAAACCATAAAGCATCCAGTACACCACGTGAATTCTCCATATTTCTTCACCGGTGATTTAGCTTGCTGCGGTGGCTATCTACATGTGCAGTGAATCTCTCTCTGTGTGTGTGTGTGCCAGTGTGTACGAGTACGTGTTAAGTTTGCCGTGAAAATACACGCGTGCGGTTACTGTAAGGGTTTTTTTTCCAAGAAAGCACGCACTGTTTCTGTTGGTCTCCAGGTCTGCTCCCCGCACTCAAGCCTGTCCGTCAGCGACACTCGCACCTGAATCCTCCTAGTTGCCCGGCGCGGTCAACTCATCCTGGTCAGACTGAGCTTCCTCCGCAGCAAAGTAAATCGGAGAGGCCTTGGTGTCGGCAGGTTCGCAATCTTGCTTTTCGGGAGCAGTGTCCTCGGCCACGGTCATGGCATTTTCTCTTTCTTCGGCATCAATGCGAATGAGTTCACGAGAGTCATACGCAGCGGCGGAAATGCAGTGCCAGGCATCAGCTTGCTCCTCCACAAGGCAGGCCTCCTGCGCCGCCTGCTCTACCATCAACGCGTCCATCGCCATGACCCTGTCACGTGCCTCGGCCTCCCACACGCCCACCCGTTCCCGCTGCACCTCTTCCAGGACATCAATCTTCACACGCTGCGTGTGCTCGTCCTTCACCAGGCGACGCTTCCACGCGGCGTACGCTTCCTCGGCGCTGGTCTCCCCGTTGTGGCGGACAACAGCGAAAGACCACTCCTCCTCCAACGTTAGAGTGATGCGAGAGCGCTGCTCAGCCTCCAGCAAGGTGTCTCTCTGTGCTGCGTGCTCTTCCGCAATCTCAGCAAGGATGGCGGCCTCCTCTTCGTGCAATGTCTGCTGAAAGCTGCGGAGTGAATGGAGGCCGTGTTGAATCTTTCGCTCGTTGCGTACCGCCTGAATGTCGCGTCCAAGTTGCACGTTTGTGTAGTGACGTCCCAGGCGGCCATTCAGAGAGGCCTTTGTGTACCGCTGCAGGGTGCACACAGCGGCGTACTGCTCGGGGTTCACGCTGACATCGTAAAGCGCACGCACACCGTGTGCGCGCAGCAGCATGTCCTCCGACCACGCAGCAGCTTCCTCGCACTCAAGCGAGGCACGTGATGCCGTCTCGAGTGTCTCTACGGCACTCAAAAAGTCATCGCAGTATTCGCAGAAGGCCTCTGAGAGAAATGCACCGTGACGGTTCGCCATGTCGTCCCCGGTGCTGCCAGTCGTCAGCACGGAGCCCCAGTACTGGATATCTGCCAAAGCATTCGATTCGGCCTTCTCGATCTCTTCGCGTGATTCCTCCTCAGCTTCCTCAATGGTCGAGAGCAGCATGGCCGTCTTGGGGTCAATTGCGCGGGGGTCGGAGAGATCGGTGAGGGCCTCCACCTCTTTGCGGAGCTGCTCCTCGCGGAGATTACGCCAGTACAAAAGACGCTCGAGATGCATCCGCTTGCGCTGCCAGTCCATCACCACTGCGAGCTCGTCTTGCAGAAGCCTGTAGATCTGGTTCCGCTCCGCACGCTCTGACTGCGCGAGCAGCGCGCGTTGTGCGCCATCCTCGTCCAGCAGGGCAATGTAGTCCGCAATGCCAACCGTGTTGCGACGCGGGGCACGGGCGGCGACCGATTCGCGAGGAATAACAAGCTCCGATGCACGTCGGTGCTCACGAGGGCAGGGTGTATCATCGTCCTCCTCCACGGCCGGCGCGTCGGCACCTCCGTTGAGCTGCCTCTCGGCCTCCTTCAGCTCCCGTGCGTGTTTGCGGCGTGCGTAGCGCTGAAGAATAACGCGCGCGTCATCGGCCGTGCTGGAAGCATTGCCCTCGCACGCCTCCGACTCGAATGAGGCCTTGGTCGTGGGAATCAAAGGCAGCACCACGTGATCGCCTGCAGCGGTGCCGCTGTTGTCGGCGGAGGCCCCTCGTTGTGAGGGAGAAGCGCTGGCCAGCGAGGAGTTTGTGAGCGACGTGGCGTCGTGACTGCTGCGCCGAGACGCGAGTGAGGAGGACGGGGCGGGAGTCTCGGTGCTGCTAGGGGCGGCTGCGGTGTCGTGTGACAACAGGGCTGCATTCGCGACCGGCGTTTCCGCGTTGGCGATGTGCTGCCGGCCGAGCGGCAACGGGGTGGAGTCACCGCCGTTGGTCGCCTCTGTGGCACGCTGGGTTTGCTCGATGCGGGTGAGCTTCAGCTTCTTCGCCTCCAGTGCGCGCAGCTCCGTCCGCAGAGTGATGGCCAGAGGGTGCGTGTTGAACAGTTCGTAGCGATCGTGCTCCTCCTCGTACGCAATAAACCCGCGTATCGTCCGCTCCCGCGCCTGCAGCTCCTCCATCTCCGGCTTCAGCACAAACGAGACGTAGTGAGCCACCATCATTTCCACGACCACCTGTCGGTCCCACTGCTCCGTTGACATTATGTGCAGCCGCTCGAGCTGCTCAATCTCACGCAGACGCTGCCAGCGCTCCTCGTACGTCGCAAGAGCCCCGAGCGGCGCATCCGCGTGAAGGAGGGACGCCCGCCGTGCCGACGAGGTGCGTCGACGTGCTGCAGGTGGGGCCCAGCCCAGAGGCGAGGCCGCACCGTCAACAGGCGCCGAGCGACGACCTCCACGTGGAGTGGCGTCGTGACGTGTGAGATCGGGGAACGGCGCGCCGAGAGCGGCTGCCGCAGCCATGGACTCAAGCTGCCGCGCATTCAGCGGGGTGGCCTCGGTCGGCTGCAGAGCCTCCTCCACACGCGCCTCCGCATCCGCAGCGGCTGTCTCTGGCGTCCCCTCCGCACCATCTGCACACGCGGTGCTGTCCGCCACCGCAGTAAGACCTGCTGGCGCAGAAGCGGCTCGGCCGGCGTCGTCAGTCACCACGGGTTCACCCCACCCACCCTCACGGTCATCCGCAGAGAGCTCCGTCTCGGTGCCGTCGAAGCCAAGGGTGCCATGCACACGCTTGTACTGGCGAATGCCACGCGAGAATTTGGGAAGCTGCGGCACGGCCGCCCGCTCCGAGGACGGAATCTGCGCTGGCAGCACGAGAGGCAGGTGCTCCCGTTCGTACTGCTTTTTAAATTGCCCTCGCACGCGTTGCAGCATCTCGCCGTGGCTGATGTTATCCACTTGGCCACCCCAGATGCGGCGCGCCACGTGTGTGCTGGCCTGGTCCCCACCCATGAGAAAGGTGTTGCCAACCGAGCCGAGACGCGACCGGCTGGTGAGCGAAAAACGGCCCGTGTGGGTCCCAGAATGAGCGCAGTCCTTGCCTTCAGGAATCACGCTGGCGGCGCTGATGCCACTGTCGGTGGAGCCTTGACTGTGGTTCATGTAGTTGAGCCCGGCGCTGCCCTCGACGCTGTCAGAGGAGCGTGCCGAATCGTCGCGGACGGCAAGTTGGGGTACGTTGAACGACACACGACGATTGGCCGCCGCCCCCGCTACCGCTGCCGCCACTGTGTTGCGTGAGGCAGATGAATTCGGCGCTATTGGGGGCAAAGTCGTCATCTCAAACTCAAGCTGATGTGTCTTTGTGAGAGAGAGAAAGGTGCTGCAGGACCAGAAGATCTCAAAGACGTGATACGTCACTTCGAGAACAGACAAAGTAGAAGAGTGTTAGAACTTGCTTTTTTTTTCAAGAGTAAGAAGTGGCGCGTATGTTTCAGCAATTCTAACTATTTTGAAGTTTTTGTTG
>JASANS010002158.1:0-23100 GCA_030849605.1 Wallacemonas sp. 195SL | reverse complement strand
GCAGTATTGACTGCCTCCCTCCCTCTTTTCCCTCTTGGCACGTTGGAACAGCAGGAGCATCAGCATTTGCGTTGCGACCTTTTTGTTTTTGTTTTTTCCCCTTCCGTTAAATAATTATAAAAAAATCCAATAGGCGCGTTCGCGCCGTCTTTTTCGCGTAATCATATCACTTCGTTCCCTAACTGTAACAAGAAAATGTGAGGAGGGAGAGAGAGCGAGAGCGTGTGAAATAGAAACAAAAGAACGGAAATTTCCACGCGTGACTTGTGCTGACGCTGATGTGCGCCGTGTGATCTCCCTTCATTTGTTTGTTTCTCTTCTTTTTGACATTTTCTCTTCCTTCACGTTACCATCACGCTTTTTCTTTTTCTTTTCGAATTGTTGGTGTGAATGATTGCTGGAAGTGCTTGTGCTCCACATGCTTGTAGGACTGCCCGAAACGATAAGAAGAAAATAAACACACAAATAAACACAAAAGTAATGAAGTTAAATGAAGTGATGTCACCTCAACGCCGCCTTCACAGGACGCACATGGACGCATGAACACGTTCTCTGGCGTGGATCGACTTTCAAGAAACGAATGTGGTGTCTCTCTGGTGCTTTTGTCACGAGAGGCCAAATAAGCGATGTGCATGGCCCACTCACTCACCATCACTCTCGTGAAGCGATACCCGCAGATCACCGCTTTGAGTTGATTCGTGCGCATTCATGTAACCATTGTGTGGCGTCGTGCCTGTGTGCGCGATGATTCGTCAGAGCTTAGCGCGACTCTTGAACCCACTGCTTCCAGACCTGCTTCCTCGAAATCTTCAATCTGCTCTCCATCTTCCCCTCTCTTCTGTTTTCTTGCTCTCAAGCAAGACGTTACCCTTTACGGCACGCATTTTTTCCCTCTGCTTGCGTGCGCAAAGTGCCCCCTTTTTCTAATTCTGTTCCCCACCTTTTTTTTTCTGCCCTCATTTGATGATGCGGCACTCACTGATCAAAGGTTGTCAGTGTGCCGCGAATGCGGGCTCTACATTATTTGGCCAACTGCTGGAGGCCTTTCCTGCCGCACCGCTCAGCTCTCATGACGCGTTGTGGCTTGTTTCGTACCTCTTCGACGACGCGTCCACAGACGCCGAACTGACAGCCCGCATTGTCTCACGGTGCGTGCACGTGGTGGATGAAAGTTTCCACCAAACATCTCTCGCGTTGAGCAGTCTTGACGCGGATGACGACGCCGTCTTGTGCGTCGGCATCATGCAGCGCACGCTTCTGTACCGAACGGAGCACGCCCCATCTCTCCCTGCCAGCGCGACTTTTGGGGTTCGCCAGCTTTTCCTCCCTCATCTCACCACACGCGATGGCGCCTCAGGGGGTGACGACCGTGTTCGTGCGCAGCTTTCTGATACCGTGCTCGCTCTCGTTACAGGTTTGGAAACACCACTGATTAACTGTGTGTGCGCCTCACTGGAGGCGTTGGAGTTGCCGTCAACACGTACGGTGCAGGTGCCCGAAGCCACGTCACCGTGTGTGCGTGGCAAAGACGGGTGTGGGCTCTCAAGACATCGAGACCCCCGACGCCCACGTCCTCATGAGTCCAAGACTCACTTCCCTCTGCCAACCACGTGTGGCTTCTGGCGACCAGAATGTGTGGCTGTGGTGTGCGCCACGCTGCTTCTTTACACCGCCGCGAGTTCGTTTCCAGGTGCTGCCGATCGCTATTCTGTGCTGTTGAAGACCCACGTGCGCCGTGCTTTGCAGTGGGCTGGCCACGAGTCTCACCACCAGCACCGCCAGCACCACACGTCGAGGACACATCAAGACAGCGCCAGCCTGCCGTTGCCGCCTCGACAGCAAGCGCAGGCCTTGCTCTTCTTCACGGAGCTGCTTTTCCGAGTGGGTCCTACGCTGGTCTCTGTGGCAGACCTCATCAGCACCTCACCATCATCTCTGTCTGCCCACCGCAGCACCACCTCTACAGCACACACGCCAACCACGTCCGAGCATGCACACCAGCAGCCACACTCGCAGCAGCACCGACTGTACCGTGACTCTCTCACGCACGCTGCTCACTACCGCGCGTGCTTGACGGTGCTGGCTCGAGACATCAGGCGCCGCAACACCGTGCACCCGCAGATCACCAACCGCATCGACGACGAGAATGACGTGCTGTGGCATCTGGAGACCGTCGCGTCGTGGCTGTCTCGATTGCCTGTGACACTGCCAGTGATGCGGGCAGAATCGCCACCCCACCATGCCCCTACCCTTGCCATGGCCGAAGCAGATTGCCTGTTGCCCACCACGGACGTCATCTTGGCCGCATTGGATGTGGTCGACACCGTAATGATGAAGAAGGTTGCGAACAAGAATGCGCCATCGAGTCCCTTCTCTGACGCACACGCGGTGGCACGTGTGTGGCGTTGCCTGGTTCAAATCGGGTTTTCCACATCCCTGCACCACGCCGTCAAGCACCTCTCTCACGACCCTGCTCATCTGGCACACGCTGAGACTTCCCAAGCCGTGCGCTATCGATGCCTTGTGCTCCTCGTGCAGCTTCTCTCTGTGTGCCCAGCCCTGCTATCGCACGTCGGCTCGGAGGCGGAGCTTGTGTGGGGGCAGGCGGTGGCGGTGGTGGCTTCCACGGCGATCACCACTCACACGATACTCACGATGGCCGACCTCGTCTCTGCACACGCCCACCTGCTTCTGGAAGGATTGCACCGCATCATGCCGCCTGCTGCCTTGGCCAAGGTCGCTGCGCACACGGTGCCACGGCAGTTGCCGTCTCGAGATTTCTTGCTGTCCTTTCTGCGTGCCTGGGTGGCGTGGATGCCGGAGCTGTCGGCATTGTGCGCACAGGAGAGCCACAGACCTCTCTCCTCCTCTTCACGTACGTCGGTGTCCTCACCACCACCGCCCCCGCCAGCTGTGATGGCACTGATGCGTTCGATGGAGGACGTGAACGCACACCTCGCCGTACGGTCTCCTGTCGTCGCGTCTGTGGGCACCACAGGCCATCACCCGAACACGTACACGGCGCGGCCCGCTGGCTTTCCTGTGCTTCACGCCTCAGCATCACTCCGTCCGCACACGGCCTCCTCCTCCATGTCGCGTGCATCCGATGAGGTGCGGGTGAATGACGGCAACGGGGCCTCTGGCACCCCACGCCAAGGACACGTTGGCCGCAGTGGTGGTGGTGGCTGTGCCGCCTTCATGCGGTGTCTGGAAGATACCATCGTCATGCACTGGACCGACGCACTTCACCGCGACCTCGTCCTCGAGACCAGTCTGGCGGACTCGGGTGTACTCCATGACCTGTGTGCACTCACCGAGCTTACGACGCAGGCCGCCCTGCTCCACGAACCTCCTCGGGAAGGTTGGGAGACCGCGAGACGCAGCCTGCGGCCATGTGCAGAGGCACGTCACGCGTCTTGTCTTGACTGGCGGCTCTCTGTGGATTGTCCCGTGCGTCTGCGCACGCAAAGCATAAGTTTTGTAAGCAGCACCCTCGACCGACGGACTCGCTCCGCTTCGATACGGCAGGACCAGCTCCTCTCTCTCCCCGCTCTCCTCGCCTTCCAATGCGAGCACGCTGGCCTTCTACCATCTTTTTCTGGACCGTGTGTATCTACTGGAGAGCGGCCTTGGCACGCCGACGGCGTCACGCAAGTCATGCCGCAGGACTATGTCTCCACCTGGAACATCTTGAGCGACCCGGCGGCGAGCAGGCTGCGTGCTCTCCTACAGAGTCTGCTGCCCCCCCTCTCCATTGAGCCAGCGCTCGCGCTGCATCAGACGGCTTTCGAGCAGGCGTGTGAGGACGCGTGCCGGGAGCGTGGCGTGCACAGGGATGCGACCGTGTACGGCATTTACCGTGCCGGCAGCCAACACGTCTCGACGTGGTTGTGGGGTGCGGTGATGACGTGCGGCCACCTCGTCGACCCCACCTGCCCATCTCGTCTCGCCGTCGCCACGGCGGTGATTTGGCATAGTGCGGGTCACGCAATGCACCAAGACAACGCACGCTTGCGTCGTGCGGGCGGCATTTCGCAAGATCTGGCAACGGAGATGACCTCCGCGGGTGAGTGCGCACGGGGCCCGTCTTGTCTCTCCTTGGCGCCTACCAGGCGTGAGGCAGCCCTGGACTGGTTCATCAGCCACGCCGCAGAAGCCAAGGCGTCCTGCCATGACTGGGAGGACGTGTATAGCGTGGTGCCCCATCGAGGTTCATTTCCACCCCAGCCTAGCTCTGCAGGGCGGTCTGGCGTACTCGTCGCGGTGCGGTGCGCCTGCTGGGATGCACAAGGGCTCTGGGACTCACTCTGCCGTGGCTATGCCTGTGCCTCGCGCAGGCACGGCGGTGGGAAGGACGCCATCGACATGTCTCCGTTGGCGCTTCAGGCGGAGTGCTTGTATGCCGTGTTGTGTGAGGCTGATCGTGCCGAGGACAGCAGCCGCGAGAGTGCCAGCACGCATCTCGTGCGTGACCACCTTCATCGTGATGACACACTGCACTCGCTTGAGCAGGTGCTGTCTCTGTGTGAGGTGCATGACTACGTTGACGAGGAGGCAGCGGGCTGTGCCGGTGCAGGGGCAGAGCACGCCACGCAGGTCGACATGACGGCGTGGGTGGAGTGCTTCTCGCGAACCTTTTGCACGAAGATTTTGGCAGCTTTGCTCGTCTCACCGGCCACGTTACTACAGGCACAGCGCATTCCCATGCCGTTTCTGTTGCGTTTGCTGCAGCGCTGTCTCGCTCCCGCCCAGGCAACGTGTTCTGCTTCCAATGCGTCTGAGCTGGATCAGTGGCACACCTGGTTCGCTACGCTTGTGCTCGTGACCGCCGTGCGTGACCTCCTCGCGCGCATCGGTGACGCAGAAGACCCAGAACGCCAACTCACCGTGCTTCACCGCCTGAAGAGCACTCTGCACGATGTGGTCGGTACATCTCGTGTCGGCAGTGTACTCTTCACCGCAGCGGAGCCGCTTTGGGAGGAACTGGCAGTGACATGTCGAGTTGCGGACTGGCCATTGTCGGCCGTGCTGCTGCACATGCTCCTGGAAGAGCGTGCTCTGATTCAGACTGTTGTGGTTGTGCTGCAGCGCGCCAAGGTCTACGACGAGCGAGCTCAGGTGTCTTTGCCAATTGACTTCACTGCTCAAACTTTAAGTGAGCACTTATCAACCGCGCTTCGCACGCGCGCTCTTCACCTCGCGTCGAACCTTGTCGAATCGTCCTGATTTTGCGCAGTCCGCGTGGTGGCAACAGATGAATTTGTTTTTTTTTCCTAGCCCCCACCCTTTTTGTTCTCTCTCTTTTTCTTTTTTTCTCCTGCTCATGTCGTTAAACTGCTCAGTTTTTATTATTATTTCCTTTACCTCTTTTACTCTTACTTTTAGCTTCACAAAACTCTTCCGCATGAATGACACAGACTCGAAACAACGTCCTACGCTATACAGAGAAGCAGACGCATGTGTGACTGGTTGTTGTTGTTGTTTCTTCACCTCTCACGCCTGCTCTTGTATCCTGTGTTGTTCGTTTTCGAGAGGAGAGCTCCAGGGAGTATTGGTCTATTTGTGAATGCCAGAGTAGCGCTACACAGATACGGAAGTACTACAGCGCATGCCCGCGCACAATGCGTGCCACCAACTGAGAATTGTCTCTCACATCAACACCCTTTCTTCTTCTCGTCGCAGCCTCTAATTTGACAAGCCGCCAGCCGCCGTTAAACGGGTTTTATTCTCTCCTTCAAGAAACAGTCCTCTTTTTCTCCCTGACGAACGACACGCTAGCAAGGAGCCTACCACTCACAAGAATCAAAAAGCAAAAGAAAAAAGACAGCGACAAAAACGCATCACACACGCAAATAAAGAAAAAAAAGGCATAAATGGGTCTGCTATCTGGCACCACTGTTGCGGGCTTCTGCATGTTCATGGGACTTGGTTCATATGCAGTGGCGGGTGTGGCCTTGCTGTCAGGCCAGCCTGCTGCTGCATACGTGGCAATGCAACACGGGAATGGATGGATTGGCTGTTTGCCTGAGGTCGTGGCGGTCTCACAGGCGGCTCTTGCTCCAGTCTCAGTGATCACAGGTGGTGCCGTCTGAAAAAAAAAATGGTAGTGAAGAATGGAGGCAGATCTTTTCACACTCCCCTCCTCCTCCTGTAACTGGGCAAATACCTTTTGTTCTCTGCGAGGAATGGGCCGTGCACCGCGGAAGGAGGGAGTGTGTGTGTGTGTGGACTCGTGTAGTTTGTGCTCCGTGAGGCTGCCCGCTTGGACTTGCCGAACAACGGGGTCGCTTGATACGGAGGTGCACTCAGCTACCAGCGTGCGCCATCGAGGCCACACAACGAGAGGCGGGCGGTCTCACCAGAGGTCCCCAAGCCCCCCTCCCCATTCCCTTTTTGCAGCCATCCCTTTGAGTGTCCTGTCACGATATAAGTGGGACTCTACAGTAGTAGACTCCACGCTGTGGCAGAGGCACGACGGCAACTCATCACTGCCCCCCCTTCCCTGACACACTGTCACGCCGACAAGGCGAGTTTCATATTTTATTTTCTTTATATGTATTTTTCTCTCTCACTTGCAGAGCTATAATAGGACAGTCTGTTTCCCACCAGGCACCCCCCCCCCTCCCCTCAACGGTTCCTCCGAAGGGGTTTGCACTGGAGGGAAAACAAGTGTCTCCTAATGTCAAGTGTCAATCAAGTCTCACCAAGAAAAGAAAAATGTGAGTCCCTCCCCGCCCCCTCGGCTGCAATTCAGCATAGCTCGGCATGCCGAATGAGTATGCGACTTGACGCAGTTTTAAACCCATACGATTTCACTTTTTTTCCTCTCTTACCACGAGAGAATGAATAGCTAGAGAACGCCACTGAGGGAAGGATTGTCTACTATGAAGAATAGACATGACCCCCTTTCCTGTCATTGCCTCTGTCTGAATGCGATGATGAGAGCGCTATTGTTTTCCCGAGTCTTCTCATTTCCTGTTTTTTTCTTTTGACACCGCACACTCCCCACCCTCTTCCCTCCTCCCTGCTCTCTGTCTTCTTCACTAATCGTTTTGTGAATACACAGGTCTGCGCTGACCATCTTTTTGTTTTGTTTGTACTTTTTGTCTCTCCCCTCTCTTTCTTTTTCTTTGTTTTTCGTTCTTAGAGGTAGCCTCACTATCACTACCATGAACGAGTTCTACGTGGATCCGTATGTCGATGAGGACGCGCCGACGGCACGGCAGTCAAGCCGCTCCCAGCAGAAGCCACCCACCCGTATTATCCGTGCCCCAGCCTACTCTCCAAGCAGCAACTCTCCTTCCTCCGTGGGCAACCGGAATCAGGAGGTCTCGCCGGTCTCCTCCTCACCGTCGCCGCGTGCGTCTCGCACACGCGCAGAGACGACGCGCAATCAGAATAGCCGTGACTCTCGTCCTGCTGCGAGTAGTAGTAGTAGTGCGGCGCCTGTGCACGCGCGCGAGACGCCGCAGCCCTCCACGCCTTTTACTTCACCGCCACGCCGGCCGCCGAGTGCGATGTCGCCTCGCGCCACAGACGCTTTCTCCAACCCACAGAGCCCACGATTTGCGAACTCTGCCAAAAGCCCACGTCTCTCGCCCACGGGACGCAGCACCGACGACGGCGGCTCCGCGCCGCGTGCGTCTTCGTCTGGTGCGTATGGGCACGATGGCGCCGCCGCCACCAACGGCAGCTCGAGCCCGCCAAAGCACGCGGTGCCGCCCGTCCCGCGTACGCGCGGTCCTGGCTCTCGCATGCTTGTCCCTGGTACACGGCAGTTCGACCACCACCGACGCAACTCCATTCACATCACCAACGCCCTGAGCGCAGCCGCGGCAGCGGAGAACGAAGACGGCAGCGCGGCGAGCGGCGCGACGGTGCCCTCGCTCTTCACGACGATGCACTCGCGCCGCAAAGCGCGTGCAGATGGGCCGGGAAGCAGCATCACTATGCTGTCCAAGACAGCAACACGCACACGGCCGTCCTCGGGGACGTCGCCGCAGGGTGACGGCGTCTCTACTGAGAATGAGAGTGCGATTGAGACGTTGGAGCTGCCCATGCAGCACTACGTGGCACAAAGTGCGTACACCATGAAGAACCCTTTCCGCACGCAGGATTTCGCCGCCTTCGCGGCAAACCCGAGCTACATGGCCCCACCCGACGTCGCCGCCTACTCGGACGTGCCGATGTGCGACGGCGGTGGCGGCCTGTTTGCCCAACAGCGCGCGAGCGAAGGCTCCTTTCTTATTCATCGCCTTGCCGACCTCACGCTGCCCTCCAATCAGGCTGACCGCGAGCGTCTCTACGCCTACCTCGGTCGCACGCTCGAAGTGCTGCAGACCGGGGAATGGTTCTTGAAGTGGACGCGCGACAACAGCGTAAAGCAGCGCTTTGTGTGGCTGAACCTGCAGCGCGGCACACTAATGTGGTCCTCCACGGCGAAGCAAAGCCTCTTCGACAACTCCGAGCTGAAGCTGTCCACTGTGACGGACATCCGTCCCGATTGCATTCAAGATGAGCAGACAGGACGTGTGTTTTATCGCATGCAGATCCGCACGCCGGACCACTGGAAGACCTTCGCGACTGAGATTCGTGAAAAATTCGACATGTGGTTTCAAGCACTCGTCGAAGTGACGCGCCCGAACTTGACCAACGGCCTGCCTGGCGTGTGGGGTCGGCCGTCGGAGATGGTGAACACGAATGGTCGCGGCGTGCCAGGCCGGTGGACGTCCCGATACAGCCTGCTGAGTGCGATTGCCGAAGGCGCCAACGAGACGCTGCAGATGAGTGGCGCACCGATGGAAACCCGCACCTCGTCTGGGGATTAGACTGGACTCGGTGTGGTGGAGCGGGGCTCTTGGTCCTATTCTCGAGCTGCGGCCTGACATTCCCTCGTGTGTTTTTTTTTCTCTGTGGTTTGGTTGTACACTATTACCTTTTTTTTTGTTCTCCCTTAGATCTCTCTGTCTTTTTGTTCCCTCGTACTCTTGCGTGTTTTTTTTTTTCGCTTTCTTCTACAGTATTGCTTACACATTCCGCATTGTCGTACTTATGTCACTTCAACAAGAACACTCAAAGAAAAAAAAAAAGCACACAACTGTGTGTTGAGCGTCTGGTACTTGCCTCCCCACAGGGAATTTCTCTCTCTCTATCTTCCTAAAAAGAAGAGAACTCTGCACACAAAGTACACGCCTTATCCCTGTGTGTGTGTGTGCTCTTTCACCTCAGTCTTGCGCGCTCGAACGTCAGCTTAACGAGCCATCCGATTCCAGCCACACTGTTGACCTGCAGGGGCGTTATTGCTTCTAACTTGTCAGATCTCTTTCATCTTCTCCTCCTTCTCCACCTTCGTTCTTTTTTTCCCCCATTTTCTTGGTCCGTTGACTGTTTCTGGAAACCGAGAGTGACTTCAATTGATCAGGATACATAGAGAGATAGTAATTCAGGACGCAGAAAGACACAAAAGGAAAAGTCGTCCCGTTTTTGTCTCTCGTTAGTTGCGTCGTATCGTTCTTGGTGTTTTTTTTTTCTATTGGGGCAACGGTCGTCTTTTTCATCTTTGAGGAACACAGAGTTTTGCCATCACATCAATCTTCTTCTGTTTAACAGTGGGACGTTCCGATTGTTCTGTTGCTTTCCAACTCTCACATTGGTTTCTCTCCTCTCTTTCTCTCTTCTTCCTCTTCTTCTCGTGTTCATTTTTAAAAGATGGCAGACAGCACGACGTCAGGCGACAACTTCTTCAAGAGCGATAAGGCTGTTCTCGATGACCTCGCCAAAACAGAAGATAAGCCGCAGCGTGACCCGTGCGGATACTACGCGGCGCTAGGCGTGTCTCTCAGCGCCACCCCGCAAGAGATACGACGCGCGTTTTTAGCGCTTAGCCAGCGCTACCACACGGACAAACATGCCGACCAGTCGGCCGCGATTCAGGAGGCCATGAACGATCGCTTTCAGAAGCTGATGGATGCGTACGCGGTGCTGTCCGACGAGGCCCAACGAGCGGCCTACGACGCGGCGGGTGCGGACGGACCAGATCGTCTTGCACTCGTCCCAAAGAACATGCGCAACCGCCCTGATATCATTGGCTACGTGCACACACTGGAGCGCCAGGCCAGGCTCATCAAGACGGCCAAGCTGCTCGCTGCGACGACGGACATGAGCGTCCACTACTCCACCGCACACCTCTTTTTGCCCCAGCGCAAGCTTCAGGCCATCGCCACCGAGGGCACCGTCACCCCCACACCCAGCCAGCGCAAGGACGAAGGCGAACTGCATCAGACGGACCCGACAGAAGCAGATGCGCCGTCAACACAGGAAGGCACGGTACCGCCATCTTCGTCGCCCTCGGCCTCACCCGCAGCGACCACCCCGGCCGAGGCGCAAAAAGCCGCACAGCCCGTGTCGGCTGCCATGACGGCACGCGAGGTCACCATTGACGGTGAGCGGCAGTTTGTGCTGATCCCCTCCGCGGAGATGCAAGCCACGCTGCGGCAGCGCATGCTTCAGAAGCAAGGTGTGAGTGCCACATCCTCCGCACACGGCTCTCCCAAGGTGCGTGCCAAGATGCCCCTCACGCGGGCGTTGATGTTCGCGGTGGTGCCCAAGAAGGTCGCCTTTCGCCATACCTTTCAGCACCCCATCAGCTCTCGCATCGGCCTCGAAGTGCGCACAGACGCGATGAGCGAAGGTCAGGTGCAGAACATCTCCACCACCACGGCTATCGAATTTCAGCAGGATGCTGTCCGCACGTACGCCGCCACCCTGCGCGCATCCGTGTCTGGACTCAAGTTGGCCATTCTTCAGCAGCGGGTGCTCTCTCCCGTTTGGACGATGCGCATGAAGCTGACCGTTCTCAATGGCATGCAGTACCTGCACAAGCTGGAGATGACGATGATTCGAAAGCTCTCACAATACACAGATCTTGAGAACGGCTTGGCCTGGTCTCTTTTTCAGCACGGCTTCTTCAAGTCCTCGATCTCACGCACACGGGACACGAACGTGCAAGGACTTGCGACGTACATAGGCTACCACGGCATGTCCATCAGCGCCTTCAACGTGCAGCCCATCATCTACGGCGATGCGATGGAGGAGGGCCAGTCCATGACATTGGCTGATCCCAACGAGGAGGACCCCGATGAATCGGGTCTCTTTGGCCGCTACAGCGGACCTGCCAAGGGTCGTCTCGAGTACTCGGTGAATTGCTCACCCTTCACTGGTCAGACGCACATTGGCTTCAAGGCCTGGTACTTCTACAGCCCCCTCCAGCACGTGGGCGTGTCCTTCATGACAGTCATTCCGTACTCCGTGAGCCCTCTCGCGTACCCGCTATTCCTGGTAGGGAGTCCGCAGCATGCGGTAGTGAATGAGATCTCTTTCTTGTACGCGCGTGGTCGCCATCGAGTGAGCATCCCTGTTATCGTCTTCATCTCGCCGAACCTCAGCCGAGCGGTGTCGTGGATTGCGGCGCCTATTCTTGCGTACAAGATCGCACGTCTCGTGTACCGACCGTACGCCAAGGCCTACACCGCGGCACGCTACCTCGAGGCACGCAGGGCGCACATTGCAGAGGTCGACCTCGCTCGGGAGCGTGCGATGCTGGAGCAGCTGGCGCTCGAGAGCTCGGTGATGGTGGGCCGTGCACAGGAGGACCGCCAGGGCGGGCTTGTGATCATCAACGCACGCTACGGCGTGCTGCGTCCGCGCTTCACCGAGGATGTGGCTCGCCCTGTCATGGAGGGCGGCAAGCGGCGGCGAATGGGTATTGTCGAGGGCATCAAGACCGCGCTGTGCTGCCTCTTCCCACGCTTGGCCCGCAACCGCAACACCTCGACAGGTCCTGACGAGGCAAATGCCAGCTTGAGCAAGACCCCACCGCCTCCTTCGTCGCCGCAAGAGACGCCGGCGCCTGTGGCAGTCCCAACAGCGGGTGCCGTGGATGATACGCTTGGTGATGTGCCGCTCACGCTTGATGTCACGATTGCTGTGCAAAACATGGTCCGCGACTCTGCACTTACCCTGCCAGAGGGCACCAAAAGTAAACTTGTTGGCTTCTGCGACCCCGACCCATTCACGCCGGAGAAGAAGGAACTGCGTGTCATGTACTGGTTCCGCAAAAAGAAGCACGTTGTTGTTGTCGATGACCTCTCGCGGCTCGATTTACCGCAACGCGAACACCTCGTTTCATAAAGACTACACGGTCCTCTTCTTGTTCTTGTTTCCTCCTTTTTTTAAAAGCCACACAATTGAATGTGCGTCTATGCGTGGGTTCACCAGTTGGTGCTGATGCCTCTAGCTCCACATCAGCACGTTATTGCACATTGGTTGCATGTTTCTCGCCGTGGGATCAATTTTGTTGTTGTTTGTTTCGGTTTTATCGTTGAACTATTTATCACATCAATATCTACACACAAAACACACAAAAAAAAAAAAATGGCTCATGAATCCCCTGATATGTGTCCCTTTAAGACCGACGAAAGTAGTGTGCAACGTGCGCGTGTTGGCGCCTGGAGCCGTAAAGGAATAAGCGCCACAATCTGCTGTTACGTCTTTCCCACCTTCTTCTATATATATATATATTATCAATTTTATGGTGAAGACGAACCACTATTTCTTGGTGCGTGAAGAAATGGAGAGTCAGCAGTTCGAAGGAAGTGTGGTGAGCAGAACGCAAAATTAACAATGTGAACAGTGCTTTACCTCCCGTCTCCTCACTCCCATACATGTCCCCCAATCTCTCTGTCTCTCTCGTGTCATTTTCTGTTCTGCTTATTGGCATCTACGCTTTGTACTAGTGCTGTTGTTGTTGTTGTCTCCCCCCTTTTTTTTGCACACACTTTTTTTTTTCCGGGGTGTCGCAGCATCGAACAGTATGTTGTTCGCGACACACCGTTGTTGTTTTCAACACTTGGTGCGAACTGTGGATAGCCGCGGGTTTGTTGGCAATTTTCGCCGTCTCGACCACACGCGCGCGGCCACGACACAAAAACGCGCCGTTGCAGCCGTTCGCGAGAAGCAAAACGTGATCTTCTGCGGCCACTATGGAACCGGAAAACTCAACGTGCTGCGCGCCATTGGTGAGCATTGTGAATCCCAACTTGGCCTGCGCGTCGCGTACGTGTCGGCGAGTAGCCAGCGCGCGAACCGGCTTGACGGCTTACTGCTCCATCACTTCATTGGCCTCCGCGTGAGCCGCGATGAACTGCCTTCGCAGGAGCAGCTTGAAGGCACCCTGGAGCGTCATGTGCGGCTTGTTGATTCGACCTACGAAGGCTGCGTACCGAGTTTGCAGAACACAGACGTGCTCATTCTCGATTCGATAGAGAAGATTGAGCCAGCTATCCTTCGTGCGATGGATGTAGTGGCACGGCGACAGCGGGAGAAGCCAAGGATCCCTTTTGGTGGTCTTCGTGTGTTTGGTGCGGCCGACTTTTGGTCGCTACCAGTACACCCGCACAGTGACCTTGGCGGCTACGCTTTCCAACTCAGTGAGTGGCCAGAGCTGTTCCCCAGCCAGGTCCTGCTCACGAAAACATTCGGCCAATCGCAAGAGCTCCACGCCTTTACCGAGAAGGCCCTCTTTGGCACTCTGACGTTGCCGGAAATGCAGTCGCTCGAGACTTTGTCACTGCAAGGCAAACCAGCCGTGCAGCAGCTCATCGACGATGACGACGGAGAAGACGAGATGGACGCAGAGGTGGGCCTGCGCCGCAACCAACGACAACGGCACCGCAAGACACGTTCACCACCCATCAAGACCAAGCTGACCAGCTCGAAGACAGCCTCTTCGTCCTCGCCCTCGATGCTGTCGCATGTCTTCGATGATGTGCAGTCCAACGCAGACTCGATCATCTGCTTCACGCCTCGCTTTCCCAAGCAGCCGTGCATCAAGGTGTTGCCCACCAAGTATCGTCTCCTGAAGCAGGTGGAGGTAGGTAACTTTCTTGTGAATATGCTTCTCCAGAGCTCACTGCCCATGTCCTACGGCCTCGTGGATAACCTGAGCCTCGAAGAAGGCAGCCGCGTGCACTTGCTCATGGATGGCCAGGAAGCATACGGCATCGCGGCAGGGTCTGTTGGCGAGGTCCTGCGTACGAGCCCGCACCGCATCACTGTACACTTTCTGCAGGAGCAGCGTACGGTCGATATCCCACGCATGCGCGTCACCGTGAACCACCCGTCGTACCCTGAGGTGCAATACCAGATGGAGCAGTTCCCGCTGTTTCCACGTGAGCGGCTGTGCCCGATGCAGATGCTTCACTACGGGCACGCCTACGGGGTGAACATCAACTGCCGCCGCCTCGCTGACACCAATGATCTTGGCAACATCCTCGCACACATGCGCAGCTTTGATGACTTCACCATGCGCAACGTGCGCGATTTTGTACACCTAGAAGGCATGGTGCACGAGCCCACGCGCATTTACTACCACCAGATCCTTGGCCGCCCTTTGAGCGCGAGCGGGGCGAAGGAGCAGTGGTGCCGCAACTGTAAAGCGTTTGTCCCGACGGACACCTTCTTCAACCACTGGGCTGAGTGCGTGCAGTCGGTGCGCTGGTGTGCGGAATGCAACAGGACGATTCCACTCTCCGTGCTGGAGCCGCACAAGGAGAAGCATCAGATCGTCATGTGCATGGACTGTGGGCAGGCTGTGGAGTGGCGACATTGGGAGGCCCACCGTCTCTCGTGCGGCCCGATGATGCGGGAGGTCAGCGCAGACAACGAGTTTCTTCCGTTGCGCACACGGCAGCTGGCGTTGGAACTGGGACTGGATAAGCGAGACCTGCACACCATGAAGACCTTCTCGCGTTCGATGCTGCCCAAATCGCGAGAGCAGGTGCACTGACCCGGGAGACGCGGGAGAGACGGGCTCACTGGCGCAGCTGTTCTCTCTCTTTCTTTACCACCACATGATTCCCATTACAGAGTTCTCTTTTCTTAAACAGAAAAAAAAATACAAAAATAGAAATAAAAAACAGTAGTACCGGGGACGGCTATCAGTCGATTTCATATAAAACGGAGCGCTGGTGAACTTGCCATTTCTCTCTACAGGAACAAGAGAAGCGAATAGAGCGTTTCCAATGCAACAACAGTGAACAGCAACGCCCATCTGACTGGGCCCCGCACACGGAAAGAAAGAAAAAGAGCACTGTAACGTACTGCTAATACTGCATCCCCGCTCAACTCTCATGCCTTGACTTTTTTTTTTCAAATTTTCTTGCTCCTCCACCGCCCTTAATCGTATCACATGCTCCCTTTCTCATTCCTTTCGACGGACTCACCATGCCATCACACGCAGAAGTGGGAAACGCTCAAAACACATACACGCACCCAACGTGTCATCAGGATCGACAGAAGAAGATCGTAGACTCACCAAAATGACGCGCTCACCCACGCCGGTCAAGTTCAGACCGTTCGTCTCCGCCAGCCTCGATGAGTACCTCCGTCGGTACTGGGCCATCGTCTTCTCCGTCGGCTCCCGCCCCATCGAGACCGGCCACATGCGCCACTACCTCTCCTGGTACGCCACACGCCTCAAGGTCGTCGAGCTCGATCACCACATCCACGCGGAGAATCTGCGCCGTCAAGTCCTCCAGCGCGCCGGCACACCAGAGCTGCCCGTTCTTTTTGTCAATCAGCACGTTGTCGGCACGATTCGAGACGTCAAGTCTCTCGAGGAGAGGCGTTTGCTGAAAGATGTGGTTCAGTTCGGGTTTCAGTGGAAGACCGGCGCGAGCGTACAAGGGGAACCACAGACTCTGCACACGCTGCCAGCGGCATACAATGACGCGGAGCTTTTCCGCGGCCGCTGGCGTGGACCTCCTGTCGCGCGTCCTGTTGTGCAGCTTCAAACACTTCATCCGTACTTGTCGGGCAAGGATAACTAGCACAGCTGAACACAGCAACACGGAGAGGTCGAGAGCGAGAGGCTACCCATCACCTCCTCTGGAACTATACGGAATTCTTCACATCACACATATTTTGCCTTTTCTAAGACCTTCTCAGCCGTGGGCGTCGCGTGACGTGCGCAAGAGCAATGAAATACGAACCAATCAAAGCAAACATATAAGAAAACCGCACTCTCACACGTGTAGCCCGTGAGGAGAAATACCCAGCTGCACAGCAAGAGCAAGACAGAACTGCATGGATCTGCACACACAAATGCTGTGCTAGCCACCAACGGTCAATCTTTGCGTATCAGCGCCACCGACACATACACAGAAGCCTCTGATCATGTTCCCTTATTCTTATCCCGCACCCTTCTCTTTTATTTTTTTCCTCGTTCACTTTTTTTTTTCACGCGACGAAGGCAGACGCACGTGTACACCACATGTCAGCTGACTTAGCAACTGCCTCCGCGACCGGCGCACCGTGGCACTGCAGCGTTGCCTTTTACTTTGCACTTCGCCCAGTTCATGTGCGCGGCTCATCTCCTCAACGGTCCTCGCGCTCGTCCTCACACGAGGACACCACAGCGAGTGAGGACGAGGCGCACGATGTGTTCATCATCAAATTGCACCAGCGCCTGCTTCCGCCATCGGACGTCAGCCAGCCACTGGACAGCGAGTTTGTGGATGAGCAGTATGCCCAGCAGCTCGCGAGTGACGAAGGACTTGAGTACCTGCGTCGAAACTGGTTTCTGCTTCTCGCGCTGTTCTTCCCATGTGGTGGATCTCCCAGCAAGGTCGACCAAAGTGCCGGTGATAGCACGACAGGTGAGAGCACACGAAACCTCACGGAGGCAGAGAAAGAGGCCCGCAACAAGGCGACAGCACCCGTCACGATTTGTGAAGACGAGGCTTGCCACGCAGGCCCGCTCTCCCCGCCCGAGAATGCCGTGATGCGTGATCCTGGCACGCTGGATCGGATCTACTTCAGCCTTGTTGTCTTTCTCCGCTTTTTTGGTTGGCGTGTGCACGATGAACAGCGTGGCGTGCTAGATCGCCACCGTGGCTGGCAGCATCGATACGCGCTGCTCGCTCCCGGTGCGACGCGACAGACAACGCCAGCAACCGCTACCCATGGGCATGACGTCTTCAATGGGATGGAGCCAATTCCCCCATCACCGCCAAGCTACGACGGCAGCTTCAACTTTTACGATTCCGCCATCTCACGAATGTTACCCAGTTTACTCAGCGTCGGTCTCGTCCTCTTCGCTGTGCGACTCATGGACTTTCTGCTGGAGGAGATGAAAGCGTCTCGTTTGTTGGCCTTGCTCCCCTTGGTGGAGGAACGGTGGGTACCCTTGTTGGCAGCACACGAGGCTGTGGAGGAAGGCCACATCAAGCGGCTCAAAAAGACAATTTTTCGCTTGACCCACAGCGATTCCGACTAGCCTGCTGCGTGGTGTAAAACGCAATTCGTTGAGGAGGCTGGACTGCTGTGGTCCCTCACCTTGTTTTGTGCTCAAAAACACTTGATTCGGCGTTTATGTTATGAAGACCGTCGTGGCAGTGCTCTCTGCATTTGTTGTTAGCCTTGCATTCAATACAAACACATTTTTGTACTCCCCCTTTTTGAACCGATCTCACCATTGATGTCGTTCCTTGCCGCGCCCCCTTTACACCCAATCGGCTTTACATCTCTGTCTCTCTCTCTCTCTCTCTGTCTCAGCTTTCGCCTCTTCTCTGCGCTTCATCGTTCCTTTCACCCCCTCTCCGTCTCCCTCTCCCTCTCTCTCACACACACATACACACCGTTCTGCCTCTTCGTGACTGCTTTGCTTAGGTGAATAGGAACACACAGTAGCTGCCGCGAGCTTTGCGTGACGAGTGTGGTTGTTGCATATAGCACTATTCATTGTGTCTTGCGCACATTTTTTTTTTTGCTGTACGTTGGCTTCTCTTGTCGGCGTCTCTCTCTCTCTCTCCATCTGACTTCTTTGCGTGCCTGCACGATGCGACGTCAGTTCCTTCGACGAACGGGTATGCTGCTGCAGGTGTCTATGCAGCCACCTACTGGTCCCCTCGGGAACTCACCGGGTGGCATGCCCGTCATGCCGCCGCGGCCAGGACGGTCCTTCAACATGCAAAACTCAATGCAAATGGAGGCAGATCGACGCCGTAAATTAGAGAGTGACCTGCACGAGCGCTACCACGTTGTCCGAGAAGAACGCAAGCGCGGCAACGGCCGCACCATTGGCATTGACCTTGGCACGACGAACAGCTGCATTTGCTACGTGGATGACAAAACGAGCGAACCAAAGATCATCCCCTCTCCGACTGGCTCGTGGGTGTTCCCAACCGCCATCACCTTCGACAAGAACCACGAGGTTCGTCTGTTCGGCGAAGAGGCGCGTGCCTGCGTACGTACCAGCTCCAGCGCGACGCTGTGCAGCGGCAAACGTCTCATTGGCCGCGGGTTTGGTGAACTCGGGCGGGTCCAGGCGGACCTGAACAAGACAAATATCCTGACTCTGAACGAGAAGGGTGAGGTCGCGATTGAGGTGATGGGCCGCACGTACACGGTCGTGCACATCATCGCCATGTTTCTCCGCTACCTCAAGATAGAAGCCGAGAAGTTCTTGGATGAGCCCGTTGACATGGCGGTGGTCAGCGTACCAGCCTACTTTACGCCGCAGCAAAAAGTTGCGACAGAGGATGCCGCGCTCTGCGCTGGTTTTGATGTACTTGAGGTCATCGACGAACCGTCTGCGGCGTGCTTGACGTACACCGTGCTGCATCACGGCCATGAATCGGAGGAGGAAAAGCAGATGCGGCTCGTCCGTTCACTCGTGTTTGACCTCGGCGGCGGCACGCTGGACTGCGCGGTGATGGAGCACGACCGACTCCGCGACCGCTTCAAGCTCGTCGCCACGCACGGTGACCCTCTTCTTGGCGGCAACGACTGGGACACGGTGCTGTCCCACCATTTTGCGGAACAGTTCGAAAAGAAGTGGCGCATTCCCATCGAGGAGGCCGAGGGCAACGTGGGCCAGGGTGTCGCGGCGTATCGCAATCTGCAACTTGAAGCGGAGAAGGCCAAGGTGCACTTTACCTACTCCACAGAGCCCTTCCACGGCTACAACCGCGCCTTTCACTTCTCCACCGCTTTGCGTGACATCGTGCCCCTCGAGGCCAACCTGACCCACGAGGAGTATGTCGAGCTGACCCGACCTTTGCGGGTGCGGTGCATGGAGTGCATTGAAACACTGTTTTCGCACACACACATTCGCCCGGAGGATATTCACAACGTGCTCCTCGTCGGGGCCATGACGCGCGATCCCCCGATACGGTACATGCTGCAGGAGTACTTTGGCAAAACAGTCGTGCCAGAGGACACGTGCCCGGCGGACTACGCGGTCGCCATCGGTGCTGGCATTCGTGCGGCAATGCTGCAAGGCCGTTTTGTGGAGCTCTCACGCAACACCCGCTTCGTCTCTGGCACGATGCAGTCGCTGCGTGAAGGTGGCGTCCTTCGACGATCGTGGGGTAAACTGAAGAACGCCTTCTTTAGCCCTGTCAACCCGAACGCGATTGGTCAGCGCTGGCGAGGCAAGGCGAAGGGGCTCTCCGATGAGGAGATCGCGGACTACGCGAAGGAGCTGGTGGAGTTCGAGGCGCGTGGTGCTCGCCGGCAGCTACTCGAGCGCGCGGAGAACGATGCGAACTATGTTATGCGTCGCGTGACGCAGGACTCCAACCGCAAGCAGGGCATGCAAGAGAAGCGCATCACCCAACTCGCGGAGCAGCTCAAGTTCTGGCAGTATATGGTCCACAACTTCCACGACCACGAGGAGGAGCTGCAGCGCACCGTGGACGAGCTCCAAGTCGCGCTCGATGAGCTGGATGGCTTGACTGGTGATAATCGCACCATGCTGACCTCACAGGGCACCATTGACTTTTCCAGAGACGTGAAGGCCTCCGTGGATGCGGCGATGGGGCATGATTCGGCAGAGAAGGTGGAGGAGCCTGTGGCCACACAGAACAGCCACAATACCCCAGGCGCGAACGCCGCCACCTCCGCGGCTTCTGATGGAGCGGAGGTGAAGAGCGCCGCTGCTGAGACGGTCACACCGCACACCGATATTCCGCGTGGCCCGAAGATTATTCGTCGTCGTGCGCCGCTTCCTCAATCGAGCTCGGAAGCGCAGGAGCTGATTGAAGCGGGTCACCCCGCCCTGCGCCACACAGACGTGGAGATCTCAGAGGCGACGCGGTCCTCCTTTGTGGAGTCGCAGGTCGAGGAGCGTGCGTGGCGTGAGCCGCCGGTGCCCCCAGGCGAGCACGGCTCCTGGCAAGAAGTGAAGGCTGCTGTTGAGGCGGGTGAGGTGGTCGGTGAGCCGGTGCCGTGGGGCGAGCTACACCGGCCCATGACCATGGAGGAGATGTTCGCACACTTGAAACAGACCCACCCCATTGATGATCCCCCGTCAGAGGAGCATCGCCTCAAGCTGGAGGAGAGTCTTGATATGCAAACCATGACCATCATCAGCGAGCCGGTGGATATGGTTGCCATCCAGGTCTCCATGGATGAGGAGGAGGAAACCTTGAAAGAGGACGCTGATGAGGCGATGCGCGCTACGCGCGAACGCGGGATGGAGATCTCTGAGCAGATGTTCCGCCGGTAGAGGGCTGTCGCAAGGGGAAACCACGGCTCTTGTGACCAAATCTCGCCTATTTGTATGGTGTCTTACCTTCCTTCACCTTTTTTTCCTACACAGGTCTCGACGTTTGCTCTAGTATCTTCCCCAATGTCTCCGTTTTTTTTTTTTTGCTGAATGGATGCGCCTTGACCCATTTTTTTTGTGCATTCCCGATTCTGTAGTTTGTTCTTCACACATGATTTCACATCAACGACATGTCAACAATTCGCCTCAACAGAACAAAGCAAGAACAGAGAGATAAAAGAGATAGATAGATGAAGAGGAAGCAGCAAATATCGCATCAGGCTACACCGAGAACAGAAAGCATCTGTGAGAGCCAATACACTGTGATGTGTAAGTCTTATCGCAATCCTCGTTCTCTGTCACTCTCTCTCTCTCTCTCATGCGGAGACGCACTGTGCTTACACGATACTTATTGCTCGTTGCGAGCTGCTCGTTATCTGACCTTTCTGCCCTTCTGACGGAAAACTAGAAACAAACAGAATCGTTGTCGCTTTTTTTTTCCCCCTTCGTGACAAAAAACTGCCGCGTCCCTTTCGTGTGTGATTTCTCCCGCCCCCCGCTTTACTATTCATGTTCTTTTCTTTCCTGTATTGACCTCACTGTTTCTTCTCCTCCCCCCCCCCCCACTTACTCCTCTCTCCAAACTGCTCCATGCGACACATATCATTTCAACTTGATTATTTTTCCCCCTTCCAGAACGTCATCTCTCGAAGCCATGCCCGCTGACAAGAAGGATTTCGCGCTGAAGCAGGTTCAGACCTTCGGCAAGAAGAAGACGGCCATCGCCGTTGCCACCGTGACCAAGGCTGCCCAGTGCAACATCAAGGTCAATGGCGTGCCCCTTCAGCAGATCCTGCCGGAGACCCTCCGCAGCAAGATCATGGAGGCCGTGAACGTGGTCGGCGCTCGCCACTTCTCCCGCCTGCGCGTGGACGTGACCGTGCGCGGTGGTGGTCAGGTCTCCCAGGCCTACGCCACCCGCCAGGCGATCGCCAAGGGCCTCGTCGCGTACTACCAGAAGTTCAAGAACGAGACCGAGAAGGCCGCGCTCAAGGACATGTACCTGGCGTACGACAAGTTCCTGCTGATCGCTGATCCTCGCCGCTGCGAGCCCAAGAAGTGGGGCCGTCACTCTGCCCGTACCCGCTTCACCAAGTCCTACCGATAAAGTGGATCGACAGGGATTGCTTATCCCTGTAAGAAGAAACGTTCATCTCCCCTCTTCTTTACTCTTTTCATGATTTATTAAAAAAAAAAAATTAACAACAAAAAACAAGAATCGGCTTCGTCGTAACAAGCACGGCTTGAGAGACTTAGCCAAATGAAGGCTTGTAGGAGCATCAAAGACACAGGTCTGGAACATTCAGGAACGAGAAAGAGTGTGGATGGAATGCATGACGCGCAGAAATGGCGTCCAAGTTCCTGACATTCTCTCTTTCTCCTCCTCGCAGACACCAGTCATTTGAGTTGGAACTAATCATCATAAACGCGCTCCTGGCCAGGAACGTGTGTGTGTGTGTGTGCGTGCGTGTGGACGAGAGAACCTGGGAAGTGGAGGGGCGTGAGTGCAAAACCATTTGGGTCGCGGCAGACCGGGAGGTGGACACAAAGGAGACGGGGAGGAAGCATCACAGAAACGTGAGGTACGGATGATAGCACACGAGCATCTGTATGTGTCATGGACAGGTGCCCTCGTGTGGGTCAATATATATATATATATATATATATATATAGTCGTGTCCTACTTTCCTCCTGGTTCCTCTGCCTTTGCCCAATCCTTTTCTCGTCTTCTCGTTTGCACGTGCGTCGCATTGCGTTCATGCGTGTGCATCTATGTGTGTGGCATTCAATCAGCACAAATCTCACTGCTGGGACTCATACGTCTTCTCTTCATCTTTCCTCTCCCTTTCGTCGCTTCTTACTTCTCTACACTTTATCTTCGCGTGATACTTGCTTTGCCACTTTATCATATCACGTCTCTCGTTTTTTTTTTCGCCTCTGCATGAAACCCTTTAGGAAAGCATATCTCTCGAAGCCATGCCCGCTGACAAGAAGGATTTCGCGCTGAAGCAGGTTCAGACCTTCGGCAAGAAGAAGACGGCCATCGCCGTTGCCACCGTGACCAAGGCTGCCCAGTGCAACATCAAGGTCAATGGCGTGCCCCTTCAGCAGATCCTGCCGGAGACCCTCCGCAGCAAGATCATGGAGGCCGTGAACGTGGTCGGCGCTCGCCACTTCTCCCGCCTGCGCGTGGACGTGACCGTGCGCGGTGGTGGTCAGGTCTCCCAGGCCTACGCCACCCGCCAGGCGATCGCCAAGGGCCTCGTCGCGTACTACCAGAAGTTCAAGAACGAGACCGAGAAGGCCGCGCTCAAGGACATGTACCTGGCGTACGACAAGTTCCTGCTGATCGCTGATCCTCGCCGCTGCGAGCCCAAGAAGTGGGGCCGTCACTCTGCCCGTACCCGCTTCACCAAGTCCTACCGATAAAG
>JASANS010002157.1:0-22971 GCA_030849605.1 Wallacemonas sp. 195SL | reverse complement strand
TGCGACAGACATCTCACAGGAATGAAGGAGACGAGCAAGCCTTGTCTGCTACCCAGCTCTACTGCCCCCTCACACGGGAGGAGCGGAATGAGCGAGAGGGAGATACACAGGGTCCATATGAGGTCACCATCTGCACATGCCAACGAAGGGAAGCGATGAGAAAAAGGAACGCGCCCGCTAGTGGGTCACTTCCGGATTGCTCACGAACTTGGCGAAGATGGCATCGAAATCGCTACTCTGAGTGTCTACGTTCACGGGATACGTTGGCTGCTGCTCGGTTGAAGCCACCGGGCTCGTGGAGGGTAAAAAGGCACTGATTGTCCTCTCCGGTCCCAGTGCATCGTCTGCCTCCACAGAGTGCGTTTCGGAGGGCTCGTACTGCCGAAAGTCTGTGACGGTCGTGGGTGGGGTGGTGTCGGGTGGTCGTGAGGATTGCTGCTGCTGCATGGCGTGCGACGTGGGCTGTGGGGTGACTGTGGGTGGTGCTGGTCGATGCGGGGAGTCTGCTGGCTCAAAAGGGTTGGCAAAGCTGGGGTTGTTCGAAAGCCGGTTTGTTGTACTGTACTGACCTCGACGCGTGCGAACAAAGTTGCGAATCTCCTCCTCAGCCGCCAGGTCGTCCTCCGTCGTCCAGGTGCCACCGGATGCGAGCTGCTGTGCACGCTTCTCCTTGAGACTCTCCGCCAGCTTCATCTCGTCTTGTTTCTCCTGCAGGTACCCGTTCGATTCTAAATCACCGTCGTTCGCCGCCTGGTTGTGCGACGTGAGGGGCCCTGCCAGGTGCACGTACCGCCGCCAAACACGGCGCCGCACGACGCAGTCCTGGCTCCATGTCTTCCTGAAATGCACACGGTGTTCGGCGCCGGCGACGTCGAAGGAAGCCCCGTACCGCCAGCCAGCCGGGTCGCAGCCACGCGGATTATCGGTGGTCACGTACCAGTCACCTTCCCACTCGCACCCGCTTGGCAACACGTAGGAAAGGGGTTCCTGCGGCACCGCGTTGAAGTCGTCAGTGTTCTGCGAAGAGCTCCCGAGAACACGGAAGAAGGTAGGGTTGGCCTCCGCGAACTCGCGGGCGAAGGCCTGCTGGTTGGCCGTGTGATTCTTGCTGAAGACGCGCAGCGGGAGCGTGAAGTTTGGTGGGTCGTCATGCAGGCGGCTCGTCGCCCAGCCGTGAATCGGAAACCAACGTTGGTTCTCCACGACCTCGACGCAGAGGGCCCGGAGCAGCTCAGATGTGCCGGGAACCGTCGGGCTAAGGTACTCTGAGGAGGAAGTGCTACTGATTTCTGCCCGCTCCCCGGCATCATCGTGAGTGGTTTTGGAGGTAGACATGGGGTGGCGCGCGTAGACTCGCAAAAGGGGATAGGCTTGAGACACTCGGCTGTGAGGTAAAACGAAGGTCTAAAATAAATAATAAAAAAACACGTTGGCGTGAAATACTACTGGAACAGCAAAAAAAGGTGCGTGGAACAACGGGGGAGGGGGGAGAGCAACGTCAACAGACCAAGGAGCAGGAGAAGCAAGATAAATACAAAAAGGATGAAGCGCGAACGTGGAGGCAGGGGGGGTAAGTAAAGTAAACTAATGATTCGAGATAGCAGTGGTTTAGACTGCCAAACTCTGACCAGCCGTTTGGACACTGTCACTCTGGTTCACGAAGCGTGTGCATTGCCATGCATCCCTAGAACAATTTTGGTGTTTTTTGTCATCGTTGGTGTTCTCTTGCTGTTTTGCTCACAAATTCGCTGCTGACATCACAGAGGAGTAGATGGGATATATGTAGAGGGCACCGTTGGTACAGCACCGTCAATGCGCGTGGTCCAGTCTGGCTCAGATATGGCAACTTCTCAAAGGGAGAGGTTAAGTCTCGGATTCACTTGTGGTTCCTTCATTCTTACCTTCCTCTCTGGAATTGCGAAGTTTTAAAAGGATGGTCGCAGTGCGTGACGTGACGATTGAGCAAAAGGCCATACAATCTGAGCGCACAGACACGATATCGAACATGTACCCTAATCCACAAACCCACGAGCTGGGGGCAGAGAGAAGAGGAAACTAAGATAGAAAAGAACACAAACAACAAAACAAAAGTAATAAAAGAGCAATGTCACAGTCATATCAAAACAGAAATCAGTGGGAGGACTCAGACAGGAAAACAAAGTTGGCACCATTTGTGGTGCCGCGAGACAAAGATGCAATAAATAGACGTCGTGTAGATGGCGAACAGCCAACGCGCCTCGTGTGCAATACTTTTGCATGAACACAACTAGCGCGAGTAAGCAAGAACGGGGGGGGGGGGGGGCGGCTCCCACCCAGCCTGCGTCTTCCCTCGCTCATGATGTCACCGCCTATGCGTGATGCGCAATGGCACCAACACCAGCGCCAGAAGGGAGGAACAGTGAATCGGTGTCGGTCAAAAAGAAAAATGGGTGTTGCGGCACAACGCCCACGCACGACTGTCAGTAATACAGCAAGAGACCGAGACAAGAGGAGCAAAACAAAAAGGTCCGCCACAATGAAAGCAACGCGAAAGGCAGTGCATACATGGCATCTGTTATAGACAGCCGTTCCACTCCGCAGCACTTCTTTGCTTTGATTTGTGTGTGTGTGTGTGTGTGTGTGTGTCGGCCGGCGGGGCCGGCGCAGTTTTCATTATCACCAAAAGAATTAAAAGAGAGACAGTCAACTGTTAGAGCCCGCGGTGGCAAAACATCCTGAAGCAAATGAAGAAAAAAGACGCAACAACGACACCGCGAAAGATGACGCTTCACGCTAAACTCATCGTGACGTCCAGCCGCAGAAACTGACGGCACGACTTCACCTCGCATTTGTGCTCGCGTGTTTCGAGCGATGATGGTGGAGCGGCGTCCCATTCATTCCTTCTCACCGCTGCGGGGCGTGTGTAACGTCAACGGAATTCACGGTTTGTATTGGTTCTCACGCGTACTCGTGGCTGGCATGTATGTCAGGCGGAGGCAGCAACAACAATAGCATGAGCCGTAAGCACGGAAGCATCGTCTCCGGAGCGTTCGTGTCGTCATCGCGAAAAGGTCAAGGAGCCACGGTTGACTGCAAAGCAAAAACAAAATTAGGGGGATGACGTCAGTCCATGCAGATCGGTGTGTGCACAACAATTACGGTTGCTGAGGAAGATAAGCGCCGTAGTTTTGATCCAGCAATGACTTGTAGCTCTCATACTCCTCCGTGCCGATCCACCCTTCCCAATGCACCTTTTCCAGAAAGTCAATTTCCAGCGCATTCAATTCCCGTGTCGTGACGCCACCGATGCTGGCGTAATATGAGTTGCTATAATACACGTCATCCCACAGCTTCGCACTCACCATCATCGCTGTGATACAGAGGCGATGAATATTCCTGACCGAGAGAGGCATGCCCGTGGCCGCGCTGTACCGATCCAGCAAGACCCGCAAAATGACAAAGCACTCAGCCGAGCAACCCGAGTATTTGGCAATACGTCTCATGTAGTCCCATACACTAATAGGTGGCACTCGGCTACTGTGGTAGATGGATATCGTTTCATCACCGGTGTTGCGAGCCTCTTGCACATCGCACTGATGTTGAAGTGAAAGCGCCACCAGCTGAGCGTGAATGTCCATCTGGGGTGGCGCAACATCCACAGGAGCGCGCTTAGGGGGGATCACCTCCGCCATTACGAAACAACAAAAAGCGAATACAGAGGTCGGTGCAAAGTTGACAGACACACAGAAGCTATCAATAACAAATCACTGTTTACAGACACACACACACGCGCGCGCTTCAAGGTGATGACACAACAACAAATTTTAAAACGTGATTCACGTCCAAATGGATAATTAATACAGCAAGGGTATGTAAAGAAGAGAGCTAGTTATCGAGTCTCTGCTTGGGAAAATCGTGGTGGCAATACCTCTATTCTTTCAATGCAGCTCACAAACAGGGGACTACGCGCAAAACAAAACAAAAAGCAAGGTAATGAAGAGCAGAAGGCACTCAGTACTCCACCGAAGAGCCAAGATTGAGCAAACAAACGGTGACGCTAGCTGAGTGGATTTGCGTGAGACTGAGGTGCCGTGGTCCACAAGGAATGAGGAAGGGATGTGAGAGAGCCAGCCTCGCGCACTCGGTAAACTTGTCAGTCGGCACCCACACACAGTGAGAAAGAGACAGTGAGACCCAGGTGCACGAATACTGAGCCACGCCTCCAACGTTCAAAACGCGTGTGTCAGTGTAAACTTGTGAAATGGAGCACCACTGCTTGATGTTGCGAATAGCACGCACTATTGCCTTTCCTTGACCTGAGTGCATTTGTGGTGAAGAGACACGGTGAGAGAAATGTCGAAGACAGTATTTCCAAAAAAAAAAAGAAAACGAGACGAAGAACAACAGCGAGAGAGAGAGAGAAAGTGCGGGTGGAGTCAGATAGTAACAGCGGTGCCTTCACAGACACGCGAACATCCCTCCGTCTAAGGGCAACAGGCGGATTGGGGTGTGCACTGCACAAGAAATCTTCAGCCCAAAACGACAGAAAGCGCGCTCGGCCTCTCACTACTGACGCGTCACTGTTGCCGCATTGAAAGGCAGCCGTGCGCGTCCCAAGGAGGGGGGGGGGAGGGGGGAGGTGCGCGGTGCAGTACGACCAACACAGAGAGAAGAACACAGAAAAACACGTCAGCGGGCATGAACTAAGAGACGGGCCGGATATCTGACTGTCACCAGACCGGGTCTTGGTGCCGTACATCAGTAATGGCTGCGTAGCAAATCATGTTATTCTTTTTTTTTTTTCATTGTTCCTTACTTATTTTGAAATATAGTCGAACACTTTTTGAGGAGGAGGCTGTAACATCTGTCTCGGTGCAGGCAAATGCGGTGCGTCCTAGATAACATGCAGAACCGATCGTTATACAAGTTCGTGTAGTGAATGGTCGCAGAGTGTGAAGCTTCAGTAACGGAGCGTGTGAACGCAGAGCGACAAAAAAAAACAAGAGCAGCACCGTGGACACGAGTAGAAATAAAAAAAGGGTAGATTTTGCGTGCAAAAGTACCGTGACGTCAAAAGAAGAAAAAGAAAACAGTCAAACTGCAGCTGTGATGGCGTATAGTTTGTCGACGCATGTCCTGCCTCGGCACTATTGACAAGTGAAACAAGCCTCAGCTTTCCGTTTTGTGGAACGAGTCCACGTGCGCTCAAGCACGTCATTTGTTTCTTTGTCGTTAATCTCGTAACAACAGACACTAAAGAGAGCACTAAGCGGCGAGAGGGAAAGAAGGCCTAGCGAGCGGTGTTGTGGGCTCGTTTGTTTCACTTTGGGGAGAGAGGAAATCACGCTAGGTGCGGGGCAGAGGATATAAGGATTTGCACACCCACCTCATCAAATTCAGCGCGGTAGCCTCCACGGCAACAACAGCCACACAAAGGGTTCTGACTTGATCCGAATATCAGACAATGCTGGTGAACACATGTGAGACACGGGTGAAAAGGAAGAAGACTAATATCAATAAAAAAGGAGAGCCTGCGCAGCACCTTAGCACACTCTGAATGGGCCTTTGTAGCTCAATTGCTGTTGTAGTTGGCCACGCTGGTTTTGTTCAAATCCGCAATGATACGCACATCAGTGAAACAAGCACAGCAAAAAAAAAACGGAGTGTTGTAGCGCGAGTTAACACCGCTAAACAGTAGCGTGAGATTAGCAAATAGAAAAAATGAAAAGAGAAAAATTCTCATCGTTAAGATGGCAAATACGGTCTCATCTGGGAGTAATGTCTGGCGCAGGCAATCAGCGTGAGAAGTCGCAAACAGAGCAAACAACGTCGCTCACAAACAAAGAGAACAAAGGGACATGATAAACAAAACTCGTCGGGACTCTATTTGAGTAGTGAGAGTAGGTATAGAAACAAACGAAACAAAAACAGCACAGACAGAGGACATGCATCACAGACAGCACTCTTGATCACAAGTGCAGACAGCCTTAGAATGGCAGGAGAAGTGTTTGTCAAGTGGTGGGGTGCGTTCACGTACATGCGTGCGTGCGGTTGAGAGTTGCCTCACTGACACTGTCATACTGTTTCCATGAAGAAAATACTGAATACAGGGTATACGAAACGCGTGATGTGAAAAGGGGGAAAAAAGATGGGAAATAAAAGCAGACATCGAAAACATCAAAAAGAGAAACGAGAGGAAGAAGGAAAAAAAAAGACACAACAAAGTGCACGACGGCAGGATTCTCAGTGGGTATAATGTTGTGAGTCGTGAGGGGTGGCGATGTTGAAGTCTTAAAACACACGCAGTGTAGAGAAAACAACTTTCTGTGTCGCGGAACCAAAAGGGGAATTAAGTAACGGTACACTGCGTCACTCTCCACGCTCGCGCTTGAAGACGTTGGGCGAAGCGGAGTGAAGAAGATGAAAGACGCGATAGGAAGCCCAAGGCACAGCAACGGCTTTCACTGTGCTTCAATGCTGCACCTTTCGCGGCTAACACAGTGCGCAATAACCTTGTGCCTCCACGGTGTGCATCCTGGAAAGCGGAAGTGGCCGATTGAATGACCAAAAAAAAAAAGCAAAAAATGAGTCGCTTACTTTCCCCAACATAATTATTAGAAGCGAAGAAAGAAAAACACATAAAACACAAGATATACCAGCTATTTTTCAGAGATTGAACAGAGCGATTGAGCATGCTGGAACACCAACGCAAGCCACAATTGTTTCAGGGTCACAATTGACGCACAGTGACAGAAAAATAAGGAGAAAAAAAAAGAAGAGAACGAAAATATCACGTAGCACCGCCGGTTGTGTAAGTGGTGCGCAAACAACAAACAACAAGAGCACAACGGCCTCACGAAATGCATAAATAAAGGAACACGAAAATATCAACCAACTAAACCAAAAAAAAAGTGCATTTGAGCAAAACGAAAACGAAAAAGCAAAAAAAAAAAGGTTCAAAAGAAGAAACGAGAGTCAGTTTGCAGCAGTGACGATCTCTGTGCGCTGTTTCTTCGTAGTCTGGGCGACTACAAAAAGAATGAATATGTACTAAGCTGGAAAATAGTTGGCCTGTCCTTGGGATCTGGCTTACAGCAATCACGGACCACAGTGTAGAGCTCGCTGTGAAGCTCATTGGCTGGGATTTCGAGAAACACCTCCCCACTTCCCAGTGCGGAGATGAATTGGTTTTGCTTCACGGGCTGCTTGTTGTAAGGTATACGGTCCAGAGCGAGGTCAAGAATCGAAATACCAAACGAGTAAATGTCAGACGGCATATCGGGCTTCTCTCCGCGAGCCACCTCAGGCGCCATGTACATGCATGTGCCGCAGATGTCCAAGTCCTCAGTGTCAGGGGCAGGGTCTTCGGAGGCACCCAGCTGCTCGGTGGTGCCAAAATCGGAAAGTTTGCACGTGCCGTGTAGCCCAAGGAGCATGTTGTGCGGTTTGACGTCGCCGTGAACGATGGAGCTCTCGTGCAGATAGCGGAGACCACTGTGCATGTCCGCCACAAGACGGCGAAGCACGGTGTACGGGAGGGGTCCGAACTTCTCCTTGATTTGTTGGAGCGACCCACCCGGAACGTACTCGAGGATAAGGGCAATGCACGTGCTCGTCGCGGCGTACGAAATGAGTTTCACCACGTTTGGGTGTTTCAGCTGTGCGTGGTGCAGAATCTCGCTCACAATCTTGCGGTCATCGTAAATGCGGCTCCGTCGAGGCACCACCTTAATGGCCACCTGCTCTCCGTTCTCGGAAAGGCCCAGGTAAACTTGGCTGAACGTGCCCGCGCCGATTGGTTTGTTCGAACGGTGCCAGGTCTTGCCCTTGTGATCTGTCAGCTTCAGCAGCAGCGCGCCGTCTGTCCCACTCGGGACACAGTCATCATCGTCATCAGGGTCATCGGCGGTGAAGCCAAAGTCAGGCATGTCAAACGTGCCGTCCTCGTTCGTCTCATCCATAGAGCCATGCGGCGAACGGGGCAACTCGGCGTTCTCATCAAGCGCAAGCGCAGCGTCGTCCCCGTTCACATCGTTCACGCTCAGCACGGCGGCGGTGGCAAGCGCGGCACGGTTCGACGACGAGGACGAGTTGGCGGCGTTTGTGGCGGAGGCCAGGGCCGCCTCGGTGGCGGAGCGGGTTGACCCCGACTGTCCCATGACGTCTGTGTCACAGCGCAGCACGTTGAAGGGATCCTGCATGTACCGGCAGTACCCCGTCGTGACTTTGCGCTTGCGGTAAAGCTCGCAGACGCTCTTGAGGCGAGTGGTGTGACCGCGGTAATCGTGCTGAGCGCGAGAGAAGCAGCTGAGGGCATCCGAGTACGCACCTGCCATCATTTTGGCAAGACCCGTCTTGTACATCTCGTAGTCCTCCTGGTACGAATCGGCCTCTTTCGTGTTCTCCGCGATAACGAGTTCAGCAAGTGTGATGTCGTGTGCGGCATCCGGTAGGCGCAGACGTTCAACCGGCAGCCATGTGAGTTTGTCATCGCGGCTGCTCGTCTCGGAGGTGGCGGCGACGAAGCAATTGATGTCCCACATAGCGCGTGCCACATCCGCCATGTGACCCGTGCCGCACACCACTCTCGCGCATCGCTTCTTGGTGCCGCACGTGCCCACCTTGAAGCTTCCCGCCTCGACAAAGCAAACGGTCTGGTCACGCGCGTCGGGGGCGAGAGAGCGCATCGCATCCAGCACAAACTGCATGCCTTTCTTCGCGTAATCGCCAATGTTAGAGTGTGCACCGAATGAGATGAGAACGAAATTCTGCCCCACCAACTCAAGAATGCCAGAGTACATTCGGATTCGCTCTGTCGTGGCGGCGAGGACTGTGTTAAAGAGGGACATGTCCTTACCAATGCGCATCTCAATGTACACCATCATGCACGAAACCGTCTCGAAGACGTTCAGTTTCTCACTGAGTAGATTGGGGTTGAGCTGGGTGTTTTGGTACTGATTTGCTTCCGCGGAGGCGCTTCCGTCACGCGTGGCGTCATCGGCGCTGTTGGAACTGTCCGAGACGGGGATCAACATGGCGGCTGGCACGTAGGACTTCATCTCCCTCAGGCTGTCTTGCAGCTTTTTGTAGGACTGTTGTAGTGCATTGAGTTCGTCGACGAACTGCAGACTGCACAGACGGGCCCAGAATGAGCTTTTTTCTGTTGCGTTTTCCTTGGTCAGTTTGAGGTGCGACGCTTTTTGCAACTCGGGGATCATTTTTCGCAGCTGGTGTGACACGCGGTTCGCAATGACAATAGCCACAGCAATCGCGAGCACCAAGACGCCGATACTGACACCGATCACAATGTACGTGGCCTTGGTGAAGTCCTCCTCGAAGTCCTCCAGGAGCACCGTCGCGCCAACGACAAAGTCGAGTCCGTAGTTATCTGTGATGCGGGTGAGGTTTAGGAAGGCCTTGCCTCCGTCGAAGCGCACGAGTGCGGTGTTGTCATTTTCCAAGACTTTCGTGAAGCCGCCTTGTTCCATCACGGCTCGCATGCCCGCTGCCATCAGTGTGTCGCTAATGTTGTCAATAGAAAGAGGCACAAGCTGGGACGTGCCGTTGACGTCATCTTCCCATGACGTGGGCTGGCTCCAGCTGTTGTTGATCACGATGTGGCTCTTGGGGTCAAGAAGAATCAGATTGCCGTGCTGCCGAAGAGAGGGGATGAGACGCGCTGCCTCGTCGGCAATGTTGCTCGCCGGTAGGCCAGCCTCGCAGTAGCCGTAGCGGTTGCCCACACGAAATGGTAGTACGTAGTTGAAGTACACGCCGGACGAAGCCAAACTATTGCTCAGCCAACGCACAGAGGAGCCGTTCACTCTCCAGTTCGCGACCACTTCCATCATCGGGCCGTACGGGTTTGACAAGCGTTCTTCGAGGTCGTAGTAGGTCCCTGTCGGCGTTGCTTGCACCACGCCGGAGGCGTTGACCGTGACGGTGTACAGTGGCGGAGACACCCGCTCGTCTGTCCACAACGCGACGAGGCTGGTGAAATCGTCCACGTACCGCGTGAAACTGTAAAGACCAGTGGGTTCATCACCTTGGTCCAACGCAAAGTTGAGAAACTTGATGTTGGGCGATGAGCGTGCGATAACATTTGTCAGCGATTGCATTAATTCGTGTGGCGTGTCGGGTAGTTGTGAGTCCTCATCCGTGGTGTTCTGACTGGGTAAAAAATGGAACACAATGACGTTGACGAACGCAGGAAGCGTCGCGGCGCGCGATCGGGCAATAGAAGCAACACCTTTCATCGTCTCAGCAAGCAAGAATGTGGTGGTGGCCTCGTTGGCCATTCTGTTGACGAAAAACAGAGGAATGAAAGCCACAACGACGACGAGAATCGTGCCAACAGCGATGAGGCCGCAGATGGCAAAGGAGCTCGAAATACGAATCTGGCGCTTTTCCTTCTTCTGTGTGTATTCAGAGAGCTCTGTGGTTGGGACGACCTTGGTGGGTGTGTCCATGCGGCACTTTTCAAAGGAGGCGCTGTCGATGCACTGAACGGCCTCGCTGTCTGAGTCGTCATCTTGAGAGGCAAGCCCGTTGCGGAAGAAGATGCGGCCATCCCTCTCGAACGAGTTGGGGCCTTCGAAATCTATGAGCTTGGAATCGCCTGAGGTCTCCTCTTTTACCGGTGTAAGAATAGACACATTCTTTTTCGACGGATGCTCGAACGCAGGGGAGAAGGGCAGCTTCGACGGCTCAGCATCACGCGGCTCGCCTTCGCCCGCCGCTTCCGTCGGATCTGAGCTGCGACGCCTGCTCAGCGGGCAGGCCACTGTGCGATTGCCAACCTCAGCAGCCACGGTGACGGCAGCATAACTCGTCTCAGCCTGCGAAGCCGAAATGGCTCGCACGTCGGGGAGCGAAAAGGCAGAGTCTTCTGGCACGTTCTCCGTGGGCGCGTAGATTGCCGCCATGTCGGGTGTCCGCGGTGGCGGAAAGGCTCCCAGCTCAATGGCCTCGACATCACGATATTTCGATGAGGCATGGTGGCTTCCATCTGAGTTGTTCCGCTGAAAAGCGGTCATGATGAATGGCGGTTTGGGTGCTTTTGGGGTTTGTTGTGTCGAATCGTTCTGGTTCAATGCTTGTTCCTGTCACCGCGCTCAGTTCTCGTTTTTTGTTGTTGTTGAGAGTTCGGCGTGCTGTTGGCGGTTAGGTTTTTTCTTGTTGTTGAGTGGTTTAGGATATAGAACACGGTAGCACAATATCAACGTTGTTCTTGCGCCGCGGGCGTATTGAAGCGGCAGGCAACAAAGGGGCGAAAGACAAAAGTGAAGCGCGACTACTGAAGGATGTGGGAAAAAAACGCAACGTCTCCTGCAAGGTATAATAGGGAAATGAAACAAGAATGCCAAATTAGGTAGTAGAAAGGATCAATACAAACAAAGCAAAACAAAACGAAATAAAAAGGCCCAGAACGGAAAGAAAAAGATGTGTCTTGCAAAACAAGTGAGAAAAGAAAAGAAAAGAAAAGAAAAATGAAGAAGGAAAAACAGAAAAAGGGGGAAAAGCAAGACAATTAGCGAGAAAGAAAAAAAAAGGTTGAAGTGGGGAGCCCCTTTCCGCTCACACTTGCAACAAGCTAGACACTAGCTGAGCTGAGGGAAACAGAAAGAAACGAGAAAGAATTGAGGATATACGCACTAGTGTAAGGACTTGCGCAGGCCGTTGGCGATTGAAGACGGCAACAACGGAAAAAAAAAAGAGAGAAATGTGAAGCCATATAAGAGAGAGAGCGAGAAATAAGAGAGAGGGAGAGAGAGAGAGAGAGAAACAAGGAGGAGGGGGGGGGGCAAGAAGAAGTGCAGGATAGAGAAAATGGATGTTGAGTGGTGACGCACGGATGGACAAATACGATCATGTCGTCGGGTTCAAAGAGATACAATATGGGCAAGCGAGTCAACAGTCGATGGCAAATAGGAAAAAAAAACTGAGTCATCTCACTGTTTGCTTCTTCTTCAGCGTTGAGAGTCCAGTGTTGGAACGCAGCAACAGCTGTCGGGTAGCGTGTGCGAATGTGCACGCATCCGCACCCGTCTGGGCAACTTTTTCTTTCTTGTTACTTCTGAGGATCCGCGCAAAGTAGCACAGAAAAAAAAAAGGCAAAGAAACGAAAACAGGGAAAACAGAAAAAAAAAAATAGCAGAACACAAACGTGGAGTAGATGAATTTTTTTTTTTTTTCAAGGGAGGGGAACGAGCAAACTGGAGGAAAGTGGCGCTTATGGGCCACACAGTAGATTTTTACAAGAAAAATATCAGTGTGGTTGAGTGTGTGGACTGAGTCATCAGCAGTTTCGCATCACTCGCACGGAGGGTCAGGCCCTCATGCTAGTTTTGTTCTTGTGATGCTCACGCACGGCGCACAAGCACGCGAGGACGCAGCGCAACTTGGCGTGTTGACCCGAAAATGCTCGGGCGGGGACTGACCAGCGTCTATTCAAAGGTGACATGCTGGCTGCTAGAGCACACGAGAATGCAGTCGGTGGTGCGGTGTGCAAGCGGATCCACTGAGAGCGCACCTCTCCGTCACGCGGCGTCGTCATCGAGGCCGAGAGACAGGCGCTGCGGTGCGGGTGGTGGCGGCGAAACCACGTCTGTTGTTGGAGTGAGCGATGGCCGCCCGTGAAGCCGAGCGGGGCACCCACGCAGTGACCATCCATGGAGCAGTAATGTGCCTGGGCGTCGCAGAAGAGACCTTCGCGCAGTACCAGAGCCATGAAGAGTGAGGTGGTGTCGCAGAAATACGCAAGACGCAGCGGCAAGCGTGAAAGCAGCACGATGTCATCCTTCTCATCGGCTGATCGCGGAAGTTGCCAGTCTACGTCATAAAAATCATTGCAAGTGCGATTCCCAGCAAGTGTCGCCCCCGCATCGTCTGTCGTTCTACCACGGTACGCGTGCCACTGTTGTTGGGCAGAGACAAAGCACGTCGTGGGGTACCGCAGGCGCACAGGCCTTGTATCAGTCGGCAATACAAGCACGCGGCGCCGCTGGTCTGTGCTGTGTGGGCCATGTAGCTCCACCACGGGAAACTCGCCACACTCCATCTGGGAAATGTAAGATGGAAGCGCAGGACGCCACGTCGAGGTATTTGCAAGAGGCCTCACTGTGAGTGTTGGCGGCCGTGTAAACCCCACAACGGTAGCGCGGTCACCATTCGGGAGTGAGACGGCCAACCCCTTCCAGAGCTGCAGCCCAGCGCTGCTGGGAACGAGCGCGGCCTGCCATATATCCGGATGGGTTCGGAGGGGCTCGCGTGACGAAGCACCACCACCAGCATCTGTCTCGCGTGAACAAGAACGCGTCAGTGACAGTGTACGAGCCGTGTGCGCCGCGGTACCGCTGTTGGTAAATGCGATGGGTGTTTGATCCAGTTCTGCTGTGCCGCATCGAGGCTGCAGGAGTTGCGCGACACGCCGGGACAGGGCAGTGTGAGCCGAATGTGTTGATGGACGTGTCCCCGCCGCACCCTCCGGCTCTGCGACGTCACCGTGGCTGGACCCCGAGGGCAGCTCCGAGCACCAGGGTTCGTGGTAAGCCTGATGCACCAACCGCCACCCGGCCAAACGAAGCCAATGGAGCACCGTGCGAAGGCTGTGCGCCATGGTGGACACGTCTTGAGAGTCGCCCCGGTCCTCTGATGGAGCGGCCATGGACCTCGCCTCACGAACAGAGCCGTGAAATGAGAAGACTTCATAGGACAAGGTCACTGTGCACCGCAGCACATGGGGCTCTGATGGGTCTGTCGCACTCCAGACAAAAACCTGCCGCTCTGGTACGAGTTGCCGCAGCGCCACGAGAAGAATACGCGCGGCTTCATCACCCAGAAACGGCGCGGGGAAAGCGCCTGAGACAAGCTCCCGCAGCTGCCGAAGAGCACCGCGCATCAACGCAGGCCGAGTGCTGCAGGGCGCATCGAGGTCATCCATGCCGGAAGGCGCGTCCTGGCTGAACTCGAACACAAAGAGCGGAGACAGGCATGCGTGGGTGCTAAGGAGTAGCCCCACGGCGGTAACCACCGGGTAGTACGTTCTCACACGAGACGATGCTTGCGCCGCTGAGGCCGGTGCGATGGCGCACAGCTCAGCCGCGCCGCGAGCTGCAGCATTCATTTCAAGACTCATCACCTGCTGCGCAACCGCCACGCTTGACGGCAACGCAACAGGGTAGCGCAGCTCATCACCACCCGTGTGAGAGCGCACGTGCTGCTGGGTCAGCGCTGCGGTGCGGAGCAACCCCGTTGGTGGTGACGAGACAAGCGCGAAGCAATCCGCCAGACCCTGCCCCATGGGCAGAGAAATTGCGGCTTGAGACAACAGAGCTGTGTGAGACACGTCGTGCAGGAGAGTTGGTGCGCGCAGAGCAAGCGTGCTCGAAAAAGGTTCGTCGACGACGTCTGCGGCGGTGAAGCCGCGCGATGGTGTCCAGGAACGCAGCATAGCACAGTGAGTGCGGAGCAGCGGAAGCAACATCTCCAGGGGAGAACCTCGAATGAGGCGGCGGTGTGAAGTGCAAGAAGCGTTGCCTGCGTTTGCCGGAACCCACCAGGGGAACTCGTGTTCATGCGTGCAGAGGTCCGTGTTCACAAAGCACACAAATACAACCCGCACGTTGTGCCGTTGCCGATGTGTCCTGTGATGCACAGGCCATCTGGCCACGATGTGCGATAACGCGGTCCAGCTTTCGTCGACCAGACGCGGCACCACCCACGTCACAGGTTGCTGCCCTGCCTCATCTGAGTCCATGCTGGTGGTGTCGAGCACGAAGGTATTCGTGTGGCGTGGAAGTGCTTCAGAGAGATGGGAGCCGTGGTTGACCGCCCCCGGGCGACCGCACGTGGCGACGCGCTGAGAGTGAAACGCCACGTACGCGAAATGGGAGTCGCAGTGGGCGTGGCCGTGCTCTGCCGCCTCATGCGGCACCAGCTTCACCACACAAGACTCCGCGAGCAGCTGACATACCGAATCAAGATTTTGGTAAAGCCACGCGAGAGGAGACAGCGTGTTGCCTGCCACCACCACAAGCGGTGTGTCTGCGGCCGCCAGCAAACGAGTGAGGGCAACCGCCGCGTCTTGGTTCACCGAGCGCTGCGCGTCGCCCTGTGACACCGCTGACATGAGGGGGTGGCCGAAGAGTTGCCGCGGTCCAGCTGAATTAATGCCTGAAGTAACACGAAGAGTTCACGCAACCGAGAAATCAAACAGAAGCCTCAAGAGAAAGAAAGTGAGAGAGAGAGAGAGGAAGAGGAAAATTAAAAGGAACACACGAAAAAAAAAAACGAGGCGCGGGAAGAGGGACTTAGGTGTATGGCGCTAGCAGACCTGGTGACCACGATGGCTCGCACTATGCAGAAGGTGACTATCGAATGGACACACAACAGGTGCCGGTGTTTCACACGAAGAAACTCGTGGTGGAAGATACCTATTCCGGACAGGCTGTGACAGTGATATTCTAATTTGTTCAGTTATAGCTTGGTTACATTTTGTTTCGTTGCCTCACCTGTATTTGTTGAGTTTGAGGGCGAGGGAAAAAAAAAGACGCACAACATACGCGTCCAAACATATCTCAAAGATTGACGACCTGTTCTCATCATTGTGACTCGCGTTAGACAGAGAAAGAAGCATAATCAAAAGAGATGCAATGCCAGTTACTTACTTACTTTCAGATGAAACGCGAGCGCCGAAAGTGGCTGTCATGTGTGTATGTGTGCAATGTGTGCAATGTGTGCACCGGAGTACGCGCGAGTCTTGGGTACGTTGACCCCCCCCCCCCCAAAAAAAAAGGCTATGAAGCGCCGCAAAAAAAAAAAAAAAGAGATGTACCACTGCTTCACCTCAGAAGCCACAGTGCTAACACAATTCAGCCGCCATAACCACAATTTGCATGCTTATGTTTTAGTTTTCAAGCCGTCGAACAGCAAACTGAACAGCAACAACAACAAACAAAAAAAAACAGCAATGGTTTTTACCGCCGCTGTATGATAAAGTTTCAGTGTGAGTAGAACAATTGAGACGAGAATAGGAACGACAACGAACAAAAAGAAAGGAGAAGGTACCATCGGTGTTAGCGTGATGAAGAGCTGTGACGGCTTTTCGCTATTCGCGTTCATTGAAGGAGGAAAATACGCAAACGGAGCAACTGAGGTGGGATGCCACATCGTATGTTGTAAGATACCGCGGAGCGAGGTGAATACTACGCTAACCAAAAAAAAAAAAAAAAATGGATGAGAATCAAAAAGAAAGCGGAAAAACATTCAAACCGCAACGTGCTAACAGCGGCACAGAGCACACGACAAGCGAAAGAACGCATAGAGATTCATGTCGTCATTACTGTAAAACAAAGAAAAAATAGATATAAGGCTAGAGCAAGAAGAAGACAGAAACGAAGAGAGAGTGCTGAAAAACAGACAGACACACGATGAGATACGAATGACGAGCAACATGACAACAGCAACATCAACGGGTATGCGGTGCAAACAGTGAAAAAAAGAAAGGGGTGGAAAACATGAACACGCCAAAAATGGCACCGCTCGCTATTGGCTCATTGCAATGGCTGTCAGAGAACAAGCGGGAAAGACAACAGTTCCTGCGCCGTTGCCCGCTTTTCCGGATCTCTATGGCAACACGCACGCGTAAACACGGCGACACTATTCGCAACGCCCTCCGGAATCGCAATGACAAGCTCCCCCGTGGCGATGTGCCCGGCAAGTGTGTTCACATCGTCCAACGATTCACTGACGTCGAGTTGCATGGATGCGTCAGAGCCGCCCTTCCACCGCATCGGCACAAAGCCAAGAACAAGTTCCAAGACGAGCACACCAAGCGAATACACGTCCGAGGCTGTGGTCCACGGTTCCCCGTCAGCGACTTCGGGAGGCATGTGCACAACTGTCTCGTTGGCCCAACGACTGGGGCCACCGCTTGCGTTCCGCGATGATGGCCTGTCAAACATGACGCGCTGGCCCACCTCCGCCACCTTGCACACGCCTTCACCACCAATGAAGACGGTGGAGAGGTTGATGTCGCCGTGCACCGTCTCCATTTTATGAAGGTAGACGAGCGCGAGGAGGACGTCCAGTGTGTAGCGTCGCACAGTAAGATAGTCCAACGGGCCAAACGTGGACAAAATATCCCGCAAAGACCCACCCCGCGCGTCTTCCGTGATGAGGGCAATGTAGGCGTTCGTGATGTGGTAGCCAATGTACTGCAGCACGTTGGCATGCTTTAGCTCTACGAGGCTCTCAGCCGATGTGATCACATCCACGTTGCTCAGACTCGTGCAGTGGCGAGGCACGATCTCAATCCGAGCCTGCATACCTTCCTCCGACAGACCGGCGTACCAGGCGCCCACAGCGGTGTAGCCAAGTGGTTTCAGCGTCACTATCCACAGCGTGCCATTCGAATCCAGAATTTCTGACGGTCTGTTCTCGAAAAACGTCTGCAACAGCGTTTCTAACGGTGTCGTCAAGCTATCCTGCGCCGCCGCCGCCGCCGACGAGAGGTCGCTCGACTGCTCACCAGCGGCCGTTCGCGTCTTAAGCGCGTCAACCGAGCTTCTGTTCTTGGGATCATTCTCAATCGGCCAACCGGAGTGAGAGACGCTGAGTTCATCGCCTGTTGAGTTATTCTGCGACCGCTCAGGACGAACCTCCTTCATAGACGCGTGCCCCTCGGCAAGAAAAGGTGACGTCGATGCTGCCACGGTTTGAGAGGGGGCAATCTGATGGTCAGGCGCAATCTGAGCAGCACCTTTTCTGTCACGACCGCCTGAAGAGGAGACACGCCGTGCGACAGGCGATGTTGACGCTTGCGAGACCCCCTTGTTGAGAGTGACGTACTGCAACATAACTGGGCGGAGGAATGGGCTTGTCAGGCACCGCAAGGTCATGTGGAAGCGGACGTCCGGCGGGCGACTCACAAAAGGTGCGGTGTAGTGCTTCGCCACTCGCTCCGCGCAGTGCGCCTCGAGGCGAGCGGCGAGACTGTCACGGGCCGATATTTGATTATAGAGAGCCATGGCCTCACTGTAGTGGCCTCGTCGCATCTGATGAAACGCTTTGCGAAAGAGAATCGCATCTTGTTCCATTTGCCCCCTCACCACGCTGTCTTCCGCGCCAGTCTCGGCATCGACAGGCACTGGACCGCGCAGTTCAAACAGCACTTGAGGATTGCGTGCGGACGTCTTCAGGAGGTTGAACGGCACGGAGAGGTACTCTGGAATATGTGCCACCGCGCGTTGCGTTACAGTGACGTTGTGAATGTCATTGCTCACCAGAAAACGTAGCATCTCCATGTACGCCGTGACATCAAACACAACACGGCGCTTGCGGCCATTTTCCTTGCCGCACGTTCCCACACAGAACTCGTGCGAGTCGAGCAAAAAGACCAGTTGTGACCGGTTCCGTTCAGACAGGCGATTCCAGAACGACAGCGCACAGAGGGATGCCTGGGCGGAGTGCATTGGCATGTGGATGTGCGCGCCGAAGGAGATGACAATATAATCGGGTCTGAAGAACTCCAAGCAGCCGTCGAACTCCATCGAGGCGGCGTAGCCGGCCTCAAAAAACTCCTCAAACGAGAATTCGTTAATGCTATTGGTGTACGAACGGCACGCCCACAAGCAGGTGCAGTAGCGGCGGTGAAACACGTTTACCTTGTCGTTGAATACGGCCAAGTTGAGCCTCGCCCTGTGGCGCAAACGACTCCGCTCGATTGGGTCAGTCGGCAACGAGGACGTCGTGCCGCCAGCTGTGGATGTCGAAGAGCTGTTTAGGTCCATGGCGATGTTACTCGCGCCGGAGCTCGTTGGGGCTTCCATGATGAGTGAGTCTGGCAGAATGGTCTTGACCTCCTGCACACGGCGGCGCAAGCGATCAAGTGCGTCGCTGAGCGTCAGAAGATCCTTGAAGGGCACGTAAGCTTTCCGGCTCAGTTTTTGCCTCGGTGTCGGTTCGCTCCCGTCCGTCTCCCCGTCGTCCACCTGGAGCAGCAAGGTCTCCTCGAGCGAGTCAATCAAGTGGTAGACACGCGTGCCTAGTTTCGTCAGGAATAGACTGAGAGCACACACAGTGAAGGCGATGGTGAGCGCAACAGTCGCGAAGAGGACGCGCATGGTGAGCGTGACGGGCGCGAACAGGTCACTCTCCAGTGTCGCCACAAGCACAACAAGTGCAGCCCCTGCAGAGTCTTGAATGGTGTGCACGAACACCTGGCACTGATCCCCTCTAAAGGAAATGGCGTAGTCAAAGGAAACCTCGCCAGGATGAAGATCTGCTAATGTCGTCTGATTGGACGTACCCCAAGAACCCCCCTCAGTAGCCTCATCATCAGAGGGCAGATCATGCAGAAGGTAGTGTGCCACGGCCTTGCGCATCAACGGCACGTTGATCTCACTCACTGGAAACGCCTGAAGCAGCTGATGGCCGGACTGGTTCCACGAGTTGAGCGAAATGAGGCGACTCCGCATATCCATCACGGCAAAATAGCTGTGCCGCTTGAAGGCCTCCGTGTAGTACAGGAGAGCCTCCTTCAGGATGCGACGGCTCTGTAACGTGGCCTCCCAGTAGGCAAGCCCGTGGCGGCCGTCAGCGTCGACGACGGGAAATGGGACGACGAGGTCACAGAACGTGTTCGGGTGTTCATCGGAGCGGCTCCAGTGTGTGATGGCGGGTCCAGCAGCGGTAACACCGGCACGGGGCGAGATGGCGTCTGTGGAAGGTGGCCCCTGGTCCGCGGCACCACCATGATTCCGTCTGCTTGAAGTTTTGTTTGCAGATGCGTTCCACGGCACCACAAGTTGCTGAAATATGCCGTGTTGGTCTTCCAGGATGTCTTTCAATGTCATCTGTGGTGTCCCCGTTCGTGCGTAATCGGGTGCGTCACTCAGAAGAGGTTCGAACGCCGCGCGAGGAGCATTCCAGCTTCGCCATTGGCAAGGGGTGCTCAGTCCGCTCTGATAGCACACAACAGGGGTAGAGGCTCGCGCAGTGATCGGCGAGTAGGCAATAGCACGCCACTCGTGACCAGGGATGGCAACTATGAGGGCGAGGGTGCCAATGAAACTCCTCGTCGAAGGAAGAGAGAACACATTGGCCATGGGGGCAAGCAGGTCTGTGTGATTGGCAGGCAATGTCTGGGGTGCTTCGATGTGCAGCAGCGTGAGTGACGCGATCGTTGCTGCCGTGCTACGCGACAAGAAGGAATCAATCGTCACAGCGAGTCCCGACACGGTCTCGCGCTGCGAAGACCGCACGGCAGTAAAACTGTCCCGAAAGCTCATCCAATACGCCGGAAAAAAGGCGACGGCACTCACAATAATGATGGATACGGAGAAGAGAGTCGCCAGCAAACTGCGCACGGTGACCACTACAACCTGCTGTGACTTGACCGGCGTGCTCGCCTCAGGATCAGTAGCAGCCGGCAATGCTTCCTGTGAGTCTGACGTGGGCTCATTCGCACCGACACGTAACGCCCGGTGCTGCCGCTGTCCTCGGTGTGTTGGAGCAGAGCCACCCCGCTCAGCCGCCTCCAGTGACGGGGTATGTGCATCTGTCAAGGTCTCCTCGGCAGTGCAAGCGGCGTGCTTCACTGCTCTCTCCATATTGCAAAACACGGAGAGAGATTAATAATACACAGTACACACGTGTCAAGTGAAAGACACACACCAGCTATTATTTGACGTGGCGTATCTAGGGGGGAGGGGAACGAAGACGGCGCAATACAAGACGTTAGCTATTTAAGAAGAAGAATTGCGATGTGCAGCGCAGTGCAAGCACAGGACAAAATAACGGTGGAAGGAAGCGTACTGAACAAACCAATGAAGTCCACGCACAGCAAACCCAAAAAAAAAAAAATCGACTGGTGAAACGAGAGAAAAAGTGGGGATTTGGTGTATATAGCGAAGAACGCAAAGACCACAGACAAAGAAGTATGTACGAGAGGAGTCGGGTTTTGTTTTGTTGTCGCTGTTGTTTTCGTACCGCCAAGATACAAGCAATCGCTTTAAGCCCGATACACTAAACCAGCAGAAAGTCGCGTTGACTCTAACTATCTGGGGAGCTGAACCTCCCAGGTTTGTTCAAATACAGGCTAAGAGATGGAGGCAAAGAAGAAAAGGTGAAGGAAGGGAAACAAGAATACATGAAAGTGCAGATACAAATCTGCTGGAGTCTGCGTTGCCATCTTCCATGGTGTGATGGCCAAAGCTACAGGCGGGGTCAACGATGGCAACTGCACGAATAGAGTCGTCACTGGCCGGCTAGTCGCATCTCCATCAACGTGGTCACTAAGAGACAGCATCAGTATTCAGTTTTTGTACATTGTCAAACTGCTGTCGAGGCAGAAAAGAGTTCACACTCAGGCGACGGAGAAGCAAAAAAAAAAAAAAGCAAGTGCTATGTGCTAGCAAAATGATAGTAGCGCGGTGCAGAGGGGTGGGTCAATGTAAGCAGCTGAGTGGTGCACGTAGCGGCGGCTTTCCCCTCGCTGGGAATGCAGGAAAGGCCCCTCTGCAGGATAGAGATGTCAATTGCTAAACAAACGTTAGCTTCTGGTTAAGATAATACATCGAGAAGGCTGGGTAGAGCTCATCTGTGGGATTGACGGATGGAATCTGCGCGAGCACGCGTGTTTTCCCGCACACAATGTAGAGTGAACGGGACGCGGCATCCCAATCGAACTCCACAACCGAGCCGGTCGTGAAGACAATTTTTTCGCACTTCCACGTCCCGTAGCAATCACCAGCACGAGATACGCACCAGCCGCCAAGCTCCGATATGTACTTGCTACTCATCGTGCTAACAGCTGCGTCGCTTAGCGTAGGAAGAACCCCTATCATCAGGCCGGAGCCATCATTGCCTTCGCCTTGATCGTTGATCATGACAGCCCACTGGTGGTTCTCCATCGAGAGCGGAAAGCGGCTGCGGACAGTGACCCAGCCTCCATTTGTCTGTCGCTGGACGATGCTGCCATCCACGGACACACCGGGGTGTGGAGTCTGCGTGTCAACCTCAAGCACGGTCACGCCCATGAAAACTGAAATAACGTGAACAGCCACACAGAGAGAAGGGGAGGGGGGGGGTAAAGGAAGTCCAAGGGCAAAGCAGTTGGCCAGGAGATTGAAAGAGATAAAGTGATATAGGAGAGGTCAGAGGCAACATATGAGCGTATGAACAGTGAGTCGCAGTGAACATTTCCTTGTCAGCCGGCAGGGGACGTGGCACCGGTGGAGAGTCCAGAGGCTCCACGGGTGTGCAAGAAGCCAAAAGGCGGTGCTGTCGTCGTAACACGCATGTACGTGCGAAACGAGGGCAAAAACGCTGCAGAATGAGCCCGAGTTGAGGAGCAGCGCAATTTTTCTGATTTCGAAACGGAATGGGAAGCATTTGTTGTTGATGAGTGATGATCAGGTGTGGAGGCACAGGAAAGCATTTGTACTGACACGCACGCGTAGATTTGCGATACTATTGGGTTCGTTGTGGGACGTGGTGGTGAACATCGGCATTGACAGTCCAGCGAGTTTGAGAAGGCGACGGTACCTCAGTGTTGAGGGCATTCGAACTGAAAGGGAGAAAGAGAGAGAGAGAGAAAGAGAGAGACGCTGTGCACTCAGCGGTGCCGCGGTCCAAACAACCAAAAAGCAAAAGTTAGTGGGCTGTTTCATCTGTTGGGAAAAACAATAAAAGCAAAGAAGCGAAAAGACGAAAGTATGTGAGCAGAAGGGGAGCACGTCACGAGGAGTGAAAAAAAAAAAAGATTGGGAGCTGTATGACACGGAGCCACTTTTTGTAATCCCCCTATAACGTGTCCTGTCTGTAGTCACCTATTAAGCACTGTATGATGTCAAGATGGATAGAATCTCTGCCATGTTGCAGCGGTCTTCTACGGAGCGGATAAATGCTCGCGCAGCGATTTTTTGTAGCCAACGGGGTGCCGCTTCAATTTGCCTTTCCGAGTACGGAACCACATCATTGCTTCCAATG
>JASANS010002156.1:0-22730 GCA_030849605.1 Wallacemonas sp. 195SL | reverse complement strand
CCTGTCAGCGCCTGTGTGAGTGCCATGAAGGTCCGCTTGCACTCCGTGCCGTACGAGTCACCTGCCCCGCCGTATCGGTTGGGGGTGTCGTCAAAGATGACGAGCAGGAGATCCGGCACCCCGTGCTGCGCCACGAACGAGCGCACGGAGCACTCCAGCGCGGCGATGTAACTGTGGTGATCGCAGTAGCTGTGCACAAAACTCAAGTGCGGGAGGCACACAGAGCGGCTAAAGTAGCGGGAGCGCATCACCGCGTCAAATGCGGTGCCCGTTGAGAGAGAGCTGTACTGGGGGTAGAGGGGAAGAATGATGAGTCGCTCGTCGAGCACCATCGCCGACCGTTTGGCGGTATCACGGATGCCCATGTAGTTGCCGTGCAAGCGGAACCGTGCCAGGGCGTCATCGACGCTGCCGCTCTGAGCGGTGTAGGCGGCTTCGACCTGTATCGAGTAGGTCACCGGCGGGGCGTCCCCATTCTGCGGGATGGAGGCGTGCGACACGCTGCTGCCACGACGAGCCCACGGCGTCGACGCAACCGTGTCCTCCCCCGTCGCGCTCTGGATCATATCCGTGATCTTCGCCGCTAGGCTCTGGGCGAGCAGGTCAGTGTAGAAGACGGCTGGGGTCGAGCCCGGCTGTTGAATCGCCACGCTGCCAGATGGTCGGCGCCCGTTCTGCGGATGAATCCACGAGGAGGCGTACAGTTTGCGCACGCGAGTGTAGGAGAATGGGAGGACAAAGCTATAAAGGATGGGGTACCACATATAGCGCGGTACTGGCTCCACCAAACGCGGTGCGGAGAACTTCTGCGACATGTAGCTCAGGACGGATGACGTTGTCAGCTCGCGAGGCCCACCTGTGTGTAAAAGCAGTACGGCGTACCGCACGTGCGCATTTTGTTCTTCATCCAATTCGTTTTTGCGAATAACACTCATTTGTGTCGGTGTATGTGTGTGATGTGAAAAACTGTCCGTCCGGCGCTATACAGGAACGTGAGAGCACCTCAAAGCGGAGGAGTCACAGGTTGAGTGACGACAGAAAACAGCGATAATTGGAGTCACGGCTCTGTGTATCCAACGGAAGTGTGAGGAAGCGGAGGGGGGAGGGGGTGAAGGGGTGCCGATAACGGGAAGTGGTGTTAGCTATATCTACAGCGCATGAAGACGGGCACCATGCTAAGGAGGAGAAGGGGGGGGGGGTGAAGAACGACAAAGTGACGGCGAAATGCGTAGTTGCGAAACACCAGCTCTGGGCATACTGAGTTGCTCTTGAGGTTTAGGTGGAGTTGAAATACTCCAAACACAAGGGAAAGAAACCAGAAACTAACAAGCATCTAAAAATAAAATAAAAAAAACGTTTGTGCGAACCAAAACAACAACAAAAAAAAGGCGTGAGAGCAATGGACGAAAAATTAATGCAAAGCGCAACGCAGTGCGTGAATAAGTTGATGTTGCCTGTTTCTTTTCCGTGCTTCGTTTCGCCAACGACAATTCCTCCGACTTAGGAAGTATCCTCCTCCTCCTCAAGAGTCGCAATGTACTCTGGAAGAGGGACCCAAGCGGGGCCTCCAGGCGCTTGCGATTGCCTTACCACCAGGTTATGTTGAATGACACGCACAAAAAGAAGCCGTTTTTTGCGCATATCCTTGGTGCTGTACACCACGTATTCACCGCCCTTTGCCGCGAACGCACGAAAACGCCATGGCGATTGCGGATGCTGTTCGTAGTGGCGGTTTAGCGTGTTGCCAAGCGCGACGTCCACATAATCCCAGTGCCGAGCAAAGTACCGCAACGGTTTCTGCGCTGGTTCGGGCTTGTGGACGACAAGCGGTCCTTTTCTCACCAAAGGCTGTGAAGGCGAGGGCGCCTCGGTAGCTGGTGCAAGCGAGTCATGCGGCGCAGTTGCCGCACCGTCTCGCGGTGTCGTTTGGGGTGATGGGGACTTCGGAGGTGCCGCCTCAGGAGCTACAGCCTCTTGGACTGGGGCACCTTGCTCGGCTTCTGGGCTGTCTACTACGGAGGGGTGTGCTTCTGCGTCGTCCAACTTGGGCATCACGGCGGGCACCTCGGTAGAATCAGGCTCCACCAGATTGACAGGTGCGTCTTCGTGTGTGTCTTGCGGAACGGCCACCTCCTCGTCGACGGAGACCGGGTCCTGCGTACAGCTCTGCACCGGTGCCGCATGCAGGTCCTCTGTCGTCACATCAGCAGACGCTGCGACTGTTGCCTCCGCGTGCGCCTCCGTCACCTTCTTCGGTTCGTCGTGCTCCTGTTGCTGCTGCTCCCGTTCCTCCGCGGCCCTCGCCTCCTCGACGATGCGGGTGAGCTCATCGGGCGTCATCTTAGACGCCGCACTCTGCGCAATCTCCTTTTCGTACACGATCAGCGACGGCGCCTCCTTGGTGAGACCGCGTTGGTAAGCACTTCGAGCAATTGCCATGAGACAGGTGACCACCTGCCGATCGTCCTTCCCGTCGCACAAATCTGAGTCGGTGAAAAGTTGCGCATCCACGAGACCGAATTGCTGGCGAGCCTTAATCAGGAACTGCGCAACGTTGTCGCGCGCGAAAAAGCCGACAGTGCGCTTTGGTACACGAATCGCGTCATTTTCCACGGGAGGTTGCTGCAGCTTCTGCAGGAGCACGGTCAGCACCACACCGTCGCGGAGTGCATCGACGAGGTGGTCAGACGACACGAGTGGGATGCTGAAGGTTTTGCCAAGGACTTTCACGAGCCACTCACGGACATCCGCCTCGATGATGCTGTCCATTGTCGCCCGACTCGGAGCACTGGACAGCTTTGCGGCACGCGTGGTGTTGTCGATTGGGGCACGATCGAGGTCGACGTTGCTCTGCACTGGTGGCACCACCTCTTTCGGTGACGGCGGTCTCGCGGCTTCTGGCGCGTGGTTCGAGCTAGTGCCCTCCTCCGGCTCTGTCGGACGGCCAACACCTGTCGAAGCGCGTGTTGTGGAGCGGCGAGATGCAGAGGTTGGTTCAGAGGCTGTCAGAGCCGAGGCGGAGTGCTCAAGAGAGCCGATGAGGTCTTTCACGTCCCGCCTGTGCGAAGTGTCGATGGAGGCGCCAGTGGCATGTACAGCCGCCGCGTCGTTCGCTGCTGTGGCGACGGAGGCTGCATCCGTTGGGTCGATGTGGCGCAGCTTACGAATGGCCTCCTGAAGTGGGTTGACCTCGGCCGGCTCCTTCTGCTTCTCTGCACGGTCGACGGCCTCGGCGTTGAGGCGCGCCTTGACTTCGCGTCGCACATCCAGCGTGGCGTCGGCGCCGTTCAGAGAACGAATTTCGGCTCTGCGGATGGCCGCGGCCTTCTCCTCAGAGGTGGCTTCAGGCACACTTGTGGACATGCGTTCCAGCACAGTTGTGCGGTCTGCCAAGGGCGAAATGCGGTATTGCGTGTAGAGCTCCTTGAAGTAATCCTCCGCCGTGAGACCACGGTCTTGTGCCGCTGACACCAGCTCATCCACACGGCTGAGCTTGCCAAAGTCGTACACGCGGAAGACATCTGCCACATCACGCCGCTCCAGTTCCGTGTATTTTGGGCCCAGTGAAGAGGCGCGCATCGTTGTCAACAAGCAAGAAAGAACGTTTTTTTTTTTTGAGGGGGAAGTCTAAAAGAAGGCGCAATGTCTCTGAGCAGTGATCACAGCGCGTAGAAAAGAGGAGCAAGACAGAGGGAAAGAGAGGAACAGTGAGTGATATTGTAGTGCGTTGCGTACGGACTAATCATGAGAAGTCGCATTTGTGATAAAGACACGGCACGGAGGAGCGTGAAACTGTGCCAGTGCACATACCAGTACGTTTTTGTACTGCATCTTCTTTGACGCTGCTACGTAACTTTGGCGACACACGTTAAATGCATGCGTGAGAGGAAATATGTGAGTATCTCTGCTCTCCCTTTCGTGACAGCAAAAAACTAATGTACTGAAAAACTGCTTGAATCTTGAGAACAGTAGGAATGACCGACTTACGAAAGAACAAGAAAACAAAACAACAAATGATCCAAATAAGACACGGAAAAAAAAAGTACGGCGTCACTTACGGATGTCGTGCATGTGAAATATTGAAAAAGCCACATTGTGCAGTGGTCACTGAAGCATCATCACCGTGCCTCACAATAAGTAAATACAGGTAGATAGATAACGTGACGGCGAGTTATGAAGAGATGATACCAGCAATATCGTAGAACGGGCCTTCCGCAGCGGGTTCAGTGACGCCCTTCTCTGTAATGATGCCACCAGTGATGAGCTCGCCAGGCGTGATGTCGAAGACGGGATTCCAAATCGACAGATTCGGCCCCTCAGCGACAACGCGCTGCTTGGTGACCATGTTTGTCGTAATCTCAGTCGTCTCACGCTCCTCAATCGTCACATCCGCACCGCTGGCGGTCTTGGCGTCGAGCGTGGTTGTGGGTGCCGCAACAAAGAACTTGACGCCATGATGTTTCGCTGCCACAGCCAAGTTGTACGTGCCGATTTTGTTCGCTGTGTCTCCGTTCTGGCAAATACGATCGGCTCCGACGATAACGGCGTCGATCTTCTCCCGGGCCATCAGAGACGCGGCAGCTCCGTCACAGATGAGGGTGCACGGAATGTTCTCTTGCACGCACTCATACACAGTTAAGCGCGCACCTTGGTTCCACGGGCGTGTTTCGCAGGCGTAGACGCGCTCCAGAGTGTCGTCGTAGAAGAGCTGGCGCACCACACCCAGGGCGGTGCCGTACCGGGATGTGGCCAGCGCACCCGTATTGCAAATCGTCAGGATGCGTACCTTGCTTTGACCCGGCTGTGCCACCTTCTCCATGATGTACTTGGCGCCGTGCTTCATGATGCCCTCGTTGAATGCCACATCCTCGGCGTAGATGGCCTCGGCGATCGCCGTAAACTTGTCCACGATGTCGGAGGCCGTGCTCAGGTCCTTCCCCATCGCTTCGACCTTAGTTTTCACATCAGAAAGACAGTTGAACAGGTTCACGGCGGTGGGGCGGCTCGTCATGACGTAGTCGCAGCTGGCCAGCAGGAAGTCAATCACCTGCTGGGAAGAGGAAAACTCGCCACGGCCGAACTTTTGCTGGGCCGCCACAGCGATGCCGAGGGCGGCACTCACCGCAATAGCCGGTGCACCGCGGACACGCATCTCCTTGATGGCATTCCAGATATCCTCCACCGTATTCACATCATCGAAGGTGGTCTCCAAGGGCAATTTGCGCTGGTCGAGCAGCCGCAGGGAGCCGCGCTCGTACTTGATCGACTCAAGCGTGGTGTTGTGAGGTTGAGACATGCTGCGTGTTGGAAGTCTGTTTATGATAGAGAACTATCACATCGGAAGTGAAGAGAGGGGAAGGATAGTCGGAGGTGACGATGAAAAAGAAATAGTGTTGTACATAGACTTGAGGAAAGGGGTGGCGCAAATGCGTTGCGAGCGCGTGCCGCCACCCCCGTCAGCGAGGCGCGAGATCGCGACAAAACTGAGTTCAGCCAGAATATACCAAACTGCGGCGTAACGTGACTGTTTATGGCTGAAAGGTGAGCCAGTCTCTGTGGGTGCACCGCCACCCTGCTCCGTGTTGCCACATTCCATAACCAGGTATTGTGTGTGCGTGTGTTTGTGTGTTGGAGGTAACTGAATGTGGGTTCTAGAGGAGGAGAGAAAAAAAAAAGAGTAACAAAGCTGGAGGGAGTGGTACAAGAAAGTCAGTAATGAAGGCACGGCAGACAGTGGAGGATGCAATGCTTCACAGCAGGCAAATACGTGATGCAGTACCAGGCCAGCGCCAGGTATTGTACGATGCCGAAAAAGACGACCAGGCCCGGTACGCGCGCCGCAATGGCAACAACATAGCACAACACCATCATCACCAGAAAGACAATGGTTGCGATGAGACGATACGGCTTCCGCATCTTGCTAAGCTGCATGAGAGGGGCACACAGGAACAAGGTGCTGCCCATGTTGAACACGTTCGCAAAGCTGTAGATGGCGGCGTAGGCACCATGGTCATGCTTGAACGCGGACACCCAAGAGAGAATGACGAAAAGCAGACCAAGGACAATGGTGACACCGAAGCCGAGCATGCGTTGCTTGTAGTTCAGCGAGCCACACATGGCAGGGACGCGCTCATCCTGACGCTGCTGAGATTGATCGGAGGTGAAGTTGCCGGAACGGACACTGTCATTCTTGACAAACTCCAAATCACCTAGTGGCGTGTTGTGCAGCCCATCCGCAACTTTGACGTACGAGCTCTTGAGCTCATCCATAGTTTCCGGAGAGAGAAAGGACACAAACACCAAAAAAAAAAAAAAGAGAAGAAGAAAAAAGATGGCGAACGAGTGGCAACCAAAAATAAAGTGGGGACTTTGTGATGATCTCGATGCAGGAAGTATACGAAGACAGGGAGTGAGTGAATAAGGAAGAGAAAGGCTTGAGAGGCACGCGGGATAGTTTTGAGCACAAGCAAACAGAAGCGATACGATGAGCAGGAGGTGAGAGTGAGTCATCCGCAAGTGGAGGCGTCATCCGCGTGGCCACATGAGTGAGCACAACACCCCCGAAAAGGCGCGCGCGCAAGCCGTCTTTCAATAATTAGTTGAGAGCTTCCTTGATAAACGAGCAGCAAGACAAATTAACTCTGACGCACAACTGTAGCGAAGCAAACGACACGCCGCGTGAAGCAGCCACACCCGAGCCAACAAACCGGTGCCATCACCACATCATCACCGCACGCCTAGACGCACACGGCACCTCATCATTTTCGGGGGGATCTCATCTGTTGTTCTTCTTCCGGTTGGCCGTCGCGGCCTCCTTCGCCTCCTTCTTCGCCCGCTCTTCCTCTCGTTGAGGAATGGTAACGAGCATGTTCTTGGACACCTCCATGATGTGCTTGAAGCGGTCTGGGCCAAGCAAGATGCCCCCGAACCAGCGCGTGACGATGATAATGTAGCCATCGACCTTCAGCTGATCAAGGAGGAACATCATCTTGACTGAGGCCCCGTGCTCACCGTCGTCATCGCAGTCCTGATGAAGGATACCGTTGCTATCCGTGTAGCGGTATGCCCAAATGGTCGGGTGTGCGGCCATCGCAATGTGACGCTGTTGCCGCAGAAAGCCGACAACTTGATGCACCTCTTCGAGCGAGGTAACGTGCGCCATGTGTGCCACAAACTTGGAGCGACGGTCCACGATGGGGTCCCCAGCCCACACGTCAATGGCCATCTCTTCTAGCTGTTCTAACACTTCCTCCATTTCCTCGTCGAAGGCCTCCTCCATATCACGCTTCTCCTGCGCTTCCGCCTCTTTTTCGTCTTGTAACTCCTCAGCGAGGGCTTGGGCGATGGGCAGCAGCATGGCCAGCATTGGTACCCCAAGGGGAATCTCTTCCTTCATGCGACGGCTCAGCTCAGTGGAGAAGGTCGACAATAACTGCGAGTTTGGGCCATTTTGAACACGCAACGTTGGGTACGTTTCCTCCGGGTAGCGAGAAGCGGGTGGCAGCTGCACATCCAGCACAAAGTGGAATGGGAGAGATATGCGGATCGTGTACTTCTCGTCTTCGACGGCGTGGCACACCTCATCGTACATGGACACAACCATGTCGATTTCATCCGCATTGGTGTCACCCTCGTCAGTCATCTTCACACCCTTGACGAATATCAGAGACGAAGTAAAAGGAATGAGAAACAGAGGGTGGGGAAAGCAGTGGGAGAGACAATGTGGGTGTAGGCGTATCAGTTACCAAGGCAGATGACAGTGCCAGCGTCGCGAAAAGATCACCTGCTCTTTAACTGGCTGGGCAGATGACGCAATGTGGGACGTGGCACGCGATTGTTGGGAGACCCGTGGAAGCAGCGAGGCACAGGTGCTGAAGCCACAACACACACACACAAAAGAAAAAAAACGTCATGGCGTTTCACGTGGAGCAACGAGCATATTGTCTGGCAGCGCCGTTACTTCCAATACAAGTACGTTTTAGCTTATGTGATGAGAGCGAACGAAAAAAAAAAAAAAAGCAATGCAGAAAACGGAAATTCCAGGAGCGAGTTCCTGCTTGAAAACTCGCCGCATTGTGCATCGTGATGATGTTGAGCTGCCGGTTTACCACTCGTCACGACACAAGCTCACTCTCTCCCTGAATCTTCACCCCTGCTCATTTTGATGTTAGCTCGCCCACGGCTTCTCCAAGATCTTCCATTTTTGTGTCCAGCTCCAGCACGGTCGAGGAGAGATGGTTCAGCACGGTGGACACCTCCTTCTTGAACACGGCGTCTGAGTTGAGTGACAGGGCGAGGGCCTGTGTGAGCCCATCCACTGACTTGCGCAGCGCTTCTTGTTCCGTGAAGAGGCGGTCCAGTTTGTCTTCCCAACGGCGGAGCGCCGCGTCACTCAGCGGGCCACGGTGCGCATTGGCCGTGGCTAGTGAGGCTGGTTGCGACGAGTGTGCCGTCTTGCCTTGTGAGTCGATTGAGGGGGCCGTGGCAGCGGCTTCCGCCGCGACAGGGCTTGGCGTGAAGAGTGTCTCCGGCACGGCTTGCTGTTTGTACAGGTACCACGCACGCTTCATCGCGTACTCTGCGCGGGCCGGCTGGTGGTTGCATCGCGTCAACAGATTGCGGGTGGTGATACTCGCCCTGTACGCCCGCTCGACTCGGGTCACGTCCTTGTCATTCAGAAGGTGGCGATTCACCACATCACCGGCGACGTCAGCAGACAGCTCGTCCACCACCTTGTCGGAGATACCGTGCGGGTAGTAGTGATACGCATCGCCGGAAAAAACGAGGAGGGAGCGGGGCTCCAAGACCACACTCTGCAGAGGCACTTTTTTCCCAATCTCACCATCGTCAAACTTGAACGTGTCGTTGTAGTGGTCCATGGGGTGGGTGGTGTAGGGGTCTTGCTTCGGGTAGAAGCTCATGACGACGGTGGAAGCTAGAGAGAGCACCGTGACGATGGGCACGTAGATGGGCCCATCGCAGTGTGGACCAATGCCTTCACCAACCTGGTATTCATGGATGCGGACACTGTTAGGGAACGTCGTCGGTGTAAAGAGTCCATCAAACGTGAGCATGTCTGTGCACTGCTGCACCCACGGCGGCATGTTCGCGTCCGCGACGAAGCTCTGCTGGCACTCTTCGCACATGGTGCCTCCCCACTCCTGAACAGTGCGCTTTTTCAGGGGCGACTTTAACTCGCTTGGCGTGTCGCGTATGCGCTGAACAATCTCGCTCTCCTCTTCCTCACTTATGTAGTTTGGGATGTAGAAGATCCCAGGTATCTTACCGACCGCGAAGGGGGCAAGGTCCAAGTGATGTGGCTTCTTCTCCACCACCGGTCTGGAGGTCACGGCGGTCGGAACGGTGCCCTTTGGCTGATGTGCGTCAACCTCCGCATCCTCTCGACGCCGAAGATGCGAGTTCAAGTGCAGCTTTTGCGGGAAAACATGGTTGAAGACGTTCTGCAGCTCTTCGTTGGGCGCCCAGTGTGTGTTAGCGGTCTGTTTGTCCCATGGTGTCAGCTTCGCAGCGTTGAAGGCACCACTGCTGACACCGCCGCTGCGTGAATTGCCGTCAGCAGCGGCTTCCTGCGCGGATGCAGGCCCAGACGCATTCGGGTCCTCGCGCTTCCAGAAGCCGATGAGAGAGAATGTCTCGTAGGATGCGCTTTTGGACGTGACCTTCTTCACCATGCCTGTCACGTTGTATCGCACGCCAAACTGCGCAACGATGGCCTCCGTGGGCTGGTATGTGTAGGTTTCCAATTCCATAGAGAATGCAGTGCCCGCGTCACCAGCACTAATGACGTTCATTGTGCCGATGCCGTAGCCGAGCCCATTCGCCGGGCGGTAAAAGACAAAGGTGTCGTGGTCGACGAAGAGCTCACCTTGAAGATCCTCCGTCATGACTAGCCATGGGCCGTGCACGTCCTGCACAAAGTCCACATTCACCGCAGGCGTCGTGACAATGTCGGCAGCGAAGGCCTCCGCCGTTTCATCCATGTCTTGAACACTGGTGTGGGAGAAATTAGGTGTAGATTGCGTGAAGCGTGCCTCGGCTGTTCCGGAGTCACCTGTCTGGGGCATTCCGGCAGAGGTGCTCTCACTGCCCGCCCAACGGCATTGAATGGCCATCGTGGCGGGCAACAGTGATGTGGACACTGCAGCGCGTGATGAGAGAGATCGCCGCATCACGGGGGCGCAATGTCTAGCGGCGACCGCCCGCAAGGTATGTGATGAAGCAAACATAACTATGGTTCTGTCGGAGCTGGACAAGTGGCGATAAGAAACGGCGAGGTGACGCCAAAGAGTGTGTCAGAGAGTGGAAGGAGAAGATACCGAAAGGGGGCACGAGAGCCGACCGAACCCGGGCGTTGATCCGGAGAAAGGGGGGGGGGCGGGGAGAGGGGCAGAGCACATGCTCTGAAGTGTGTGCACATGTCGCATGACGCAATTCTGTCGAAACTGAAAACTGAGAACATCACAATCTCTCCACTAAAGATGAAGCCGTCTGCACTGCACTGTTTTGCAAAGTTTTTTTGTTTGATTTGATGCGCGGTGAAGCAAAAAAAAAAATCGGATAAAGGCAATGAAGATTGGAACACGAAGACTGAAAAGACAATTTGAAGGCATACAGATGTACCGTTCGGGCGCACTCCTCCCACACACGCGTATGGGTCATGTTGCGCTCACTGGGCGCTCTGCCAAGTTTTCAAGCGTCATGATGAGACGCATCAGCTGCTCAATCTGCTCCGTGATGAAATGATTCTGAGATGCGTTCTCTGCGATATTGTGTTGACACGCAGTGGAGACGTCAGTGGCGATAATGTGCTGCAAGCGCACGTAGCCTCTCGCATCGGTTGCACGGTAAGAGCCTTCCTGAGGTATCAGCGCCTCTGCCACGAAGCCATCGCAGTGCAGAGTGGCCACTGTGCGTTCAGGAGCACTGCAATTCACACGCGACATCACAAACAGGCGAGACTCGCGCTCAGCCAGAAAGCCGCTGACTTCCATGAAGCAGAATGAAAGCCCAGCGTACGAGGGACAGTCATCGGTGTATTCGACTTGGAATATGGCCGCACCTGGAGGGCTTGGAAGCTGTCGGACACCGCCCACGTGGGCATCAAGTGTTTCCAGTGGAGGGAGAAGCGGCAACTCAGCACTGGAGCCACCCAGTAGGGTACGCACCTGCACAAGCTCGCAGCGCACGGTCACGGTGAAGAGGAAGACGCGACCCGCACTGCCAGAGCCTGCTGTGGGGGTGGAGCGGACGTCCACAGTGCGTCGCGTAGAGCCCGTGCCGAATGTGTGTGATTGCCGCTGCGAGAGCTTCTCCACCTCGCGGATGCTCTCCACGAGTGACCAGAGTGCCGGCCGCGTTGTGATGGCAGCCACGAGGCTGGCCCCACGTGACGGATTGTCTTGTGTAGTGCACAGTGAAGATAACAGGGCGAGGCGCCGCATCATGCTAGCCGTGAGCTGCTGCAGCATCGCTCTGTGCGCTCGCCGGCCAATCTCGCTGGCGTCATCGCCGGAGAAATCAAGCAGCGCATAGTGGGAGAGCCGGACCAGTCGCGCATCCGCTGGCACGGCAACGGCGACGATGCCAAAGCACAGCGTGTGTGCCTCTCGGTGACGGCGGTGCGGATCGCTTGGAAATGTCTCCTCTCGTGTTTGCAAACCTCCCCACACGCTGCACCCAGCCCGCATGCCTGGCGTCGTGAACCCGAGACTCGCCCCATCGACACCGTCCGGAAAGCGACACGCGGTTGCTGTCAACGTCATGTCCCACGGCTCACCGGCGCTGTGCTTCTCGAAGCGATAATGCCGTGTTGCTGATTCCGGCGCACACGTTGCACGGTTCGTGAGGGCGGGTTCGGCATCCGCACGGCCGCCCCTCGACGTCGGCGAGTTGGCGGGGCACATAGTAGGGAACAATGCCGGGTCCCACACACGCGCGTCCTCTGCGCCGTCGAGAATACGTGTGACAGCGGAGAGCGAGGCCTTGACGAGCCGAGACACGCGCACAGCCACAGGCCGGCGCCGCGTGCGAAGTAACGAGGCAAACAGGAACGGCAGGCGCGAAAGATGCTCCACAATGACTTGAGCATCGTGCTCTTCGTAGACAGTCCAACTCCGCGCGCGCGCCAGGGCACTGAGCCGGTTGAGCGTTTCCCTCTCTAGCGCGGACAATGACACCTGTGTGGGGTTCACCGAGACTGGCATCCGCGGTGGGGGAGATGAAACGCCTGTGGGAGTGTTGCTACGCACCGGTTGACTTGTCTCAGAGGCTTCCAGTTCCTCACGCTCGAGTCGCTCGCGTTGAGGCGTGCGCGCGGGGGAGTCAAACGTCAATATCCGAGGCAGCAGTGTTGTGTCAGCATGAGCACCGGCACCACTGGCCACCGTCTCGCGAGCCACCTCACAAGACAGCACGGACTGTGACCCCATGCTGCGCGCACTGCAGAAGCTAGCGTCGGAAACGGTGTCTTCAGTGGGCGAAGTGCCGTGCAGTCTGTGCGTATCTGCTTCGTGATTTGTTGTCGTTTGTGTCGTGGTGGTATCGAATGCAACAGCGGGCGACTTCGGCGAGAGATATGGCTGACGTGGGACGTGCACCGGCTGGCGTGCGTGACAGATCTCACGAAGCGCCTTGAGCTTCTCAGCCTGCTGACCAATAGCCGCCTTCACGATCCAGTGAGGAATAGCCCCGTTTGGGTCCACGCAGCAGTAGTTGCTCACCACGAGTGTGACCGGCTCGCTCGTCGTAGCTGTGGTCGCCTCTTCGATCGCGACATACCCAAACAAGTGAACTGTGCCGCGAACGTACGAGCTCCCACGACAGCCTTCCAGTGCGTTCGCATGGGTACATGAGACGCTGCTTTGTGCGAAAACACGTGCCCCCGACGTTTGTGGTGACAATCTGGAGAGATCAATTATTTGCGCGGAAGCAGAAGACTGCTGGGCCAGGCGCGCCCACTCCGTTTGCGCCATGATGAGCTGCGTTGACTGCACCACAAAATCGCGGGGTGCGACGAATAGAGAAGGTCGCTTGTATGACGTGTACACCGTCGTCGTGGTCACACCCTGTGCACTTGTGTGCGTGTCCAGCAGCGTCAACTGGTCCATGGTGGCATCGCACTGTCGCAGAGCGGTTTCGTCTTGAAGCACGGCCATCAAGGTGTCAAGTGTACACCGCATGGTGGTCTGAATGCGAAAAAGTGTGGCAGGGAGGCAGGTGACTGTTGCTTCCGCCGTCTGACATTGTGTGGCCGACGAGTAGACATTGCGGCTCCATGTCGCCTCCGACTCAGCCCGTCTGAGTAACTGCAGCAAATGAATGGATTCATCAGCATTAGATGCCATCGCTGCGCGTTACATCTTTTGAAATAATCAAGAGACAAAAGAGAGAGAGAGAGAGAGCACGCGTGGAATAGTGAGGACAAGGATGGGAAGGATGTGACCGTCGCAGAGATAAAGAAATACGTGTGCTCCGAAACGGGGAGGTGGAGGGGAGAGAGAGAGAGAGACTATGAGAGCGTGGCTGCTTCACCCATTTGCATTCGATCGACTCCATAAAGGGCAGCGACACGTCACGATTGCATTTCGATCATCGCTACACCGTTTCCTGGCCTTCGCTTGTCTACCAAGGGAGCATTTAGTTGGTTTGTCGATACGATCAAGTGCCCGCATCTGCGAACACGTCTTGCCCCAAATGATGTGGGCCGAAAACTGAGAGATGTGAACAAAAACTTTGAACGAAAAAAAAAAAGGGCGACCAAGGAAGTGAAGAGGTAAAAAAAAAAAACGATGATGCGCGGCATCTGTAGTTCGCCGCGCGGAGGAGAGCCTCCATTAGCTGTGACTCAAAGCTTCACCGCACACTTCGGGATTCTGCAATCGTAGAAGGGCTCACGAGAAACGTGAGGCCCGCACCGTCAGCCGTGAACGCGAGAGATTGGTCAGACTCGCGAGGGCGCACCACCTGCTGTGTCCACGCACTTGAGTTCGGCCACTGTTGCGACACGACGGTCTGTCGGCTGTAGACAGTCCACGAAGGTGTGCTGATGTGACTCACCGACTCGCTGGCAGAATCTCGACTTTGTCTGTCGCCGAGTTGCCGCGTGCGGCTTTCTGGCATGTGATTGGAGCTGGGTGTGCGCGGTCTACGTGGGGGTGGGGAGATGCGTTGAGAACCCTTCGGACGGCCTCGCGCAGTCGCAGCAGAGCGGGTGCGGCGCACGGAGAAGGATGAGGTCGGCCTTGTTGAGTCAGATCGGGGACTGGGGGGAGCGCACTGTGGGAGAGCGGACTCGTAGCTGGTGTAGTGAGTGCACACGAGTGCCTTCATGTCTCGCGCAGCCTCGCAGCGTGCGGCCGCCTGCGCCGCAGCATTTCGCCACCGCGTGGTGTCTCGACAGTGGCCGTTGCGGGACAGCTGGAGCCAGGATGGCACTCGATCGCCCCCGGCAACGCGCGCAGAGAGCCGCAAGTGACCAAGGACAAACAAGTCCGTCTCCGACGTGTCCACACCGTGACGCACAAGTGCCTGGTCAAAGTGCTGCCGTTGTGGCCCCGTGAGTCGGAACCCAAGCGTGCGAGCAGAGCAGACCAAAGCGACGGAAATGACCTCGCCTTTGGCGTACAGCTCCGGTGTGAGCAAGGCACGGAGCGACAGGCGGCACTGACCAACGGGCACCGCTGTGGTAGTCATGGGCAATGTGGCACCCTCATTGCTACGTGCCGTAGCGGCCGTGCCACGGTGGCTCGCCGTGTCCCGACTCAACGACGACGCGCGAGACGCCGCCGCGCTAGGTGTGCGGGAGACGGAGGTACGGCGACTCGCGGCACTGTTGGAGCGGGACGCAGCAGCAGCGGCCGCGCCACTGCCAAGGCGGCCACGCAACACCCCACCCATCCCGTCAAGATTCTGCCGCGCCCACGCGTTTGTGTGCTCCAAGACAATGTCAAGCGCGGTCTGGTCAGCAACGCCGTCATCCAGCGCGAGCGGGGCAGGTACGTCGAGTCGTGCCACGCTCGTGATACCCGCATTCTCGAGCAGATAGCGTTGTGTGCTCCCACACGTCGAAGAGGTGGGCTGGTTCAACGTACACGGGCACATTGCAATCGGTGAGCCGCGGGTGGAGAGGGCTAGCTGAAGGCATTCTCCAGTCAACACGTCAAGCGGAAGAATGTCGTCATACAGTAGGTCCACGCCTTCGATGGAAAGATGCACCGTGCACGCCACGGGCACAGGTGCCAGTAGTGCTCGCAAAGCCACGTGCGCTGTGCGGTAAAGAGGGGTCGGAGCGTTGTCAATGGCACGTGATAGAGGATCGCAGGGCACAACGGGTGCAGTGGTAGCGAGGAGAGTGTTGAGGCGCGACAGTTCATGCGGCGCGTACGCTTGCAGGAGTGACACCACATCGCGTTGCTGCTGATCGGCGCTGACCAGGTGCTGCGCAGTGGCGGGTACGATGGCGACAGCTCTGGGCTCATGCAGGTTGACACGGGAAAGCTTCACGCACACGTCTCCGACGTACCGTGAGCTCGTCTCGGCCGTGTCAAACAGGGACACCCATCGCTCCAGCGGATGGAAAGTGGTGCGCGTGTTGGCCCCTGCGAGACTCACCTGTGCGCGTGCAATCACTTCATTGCGTCCTAGCCGCTTGGAGCGACCGAGTTTGATGCGCAAACACCCGTGGGCCACGTCTTGAACGTCAAACATGGCTGTGCCTCCGTCAGCACCTGTCAAAGTCAGCACGTCCTCGGTAGCACCCGCCGGACTGCTAGGAACGTGAAGCGTACCAGTCCGGAGAATGGCCTTTTCGCCGTCATAAACTTTGATGTAGCAACTCTTCACGTCTGGTGCCAGGTGCCTCAAGCCAACCAGCTGGACACAATACTGTTCCTGACCTTCCGGGGCAGGTCCGAACGTGTCGGCGCACTGTTTCAGCAACGCATCCGCCTCTGCGTCGGTGTAGACATCCTTGAGCAACACACAGAGGCGATGGAGGTGCCAGGGTGCGTTATAGTAGAGTAGCTTTTCCAGCCGGTGAGGTACAAACCAAGTCCGATCAAACCCCCTCCACGTGCTGTGTGCCATGGGTGTGCCGGTACGATCCCCTGCCTCCAGGGGCGCAACGGTCACTTCAAAGGAGAGCTGACCGGAATAATACGCCACGTGAGAGCCTGCGCTGGACGTGAGTGGCAGTGTCAGTCTCTGGATACCACCGCTCACCGAGGTCACCCGGAACACACTCAGTGGAAGATCCACGCGACCTACTTCGTAATCGGTGCCGCCGTCTTCCACGATTTGCAGTAGACGCAGTGAGAGGATTGTCTCAGAGGGATTCACCACCAGTGGAGGTAATTGGCTGCCAAATTGCGCGCAAAGGTTGACGCCCTCGGTGTAAGTTTGGGTGGGCGGCGTGGTGGCGAACACGGAAGCCTGACAGTGCGCCGCCACGTACACTGACGGGGTGCACTGGAGACCACGCTGTCCGATTGACCCGTGATCGCGATCACCGGCTTCGGAGTGGAGGCGGCGCCGGTGCAAAATGAGTGCGCGTGGGTCAGCAATGGCACTGAATCGCCTTGGGTCACGGAGCAAGGGACTCGCGGTATCTGTCCCGTAGAGCGACCATTTCAAGACCCGCACTCGCACCGTTGCCAGGCTAGCCAGAGTGCACGGTCGTTGCCACAGCTCCGTCTTGCGCTGCACAAAAGCAGCCAGCCCGCGCGCGACGACCTGATCCAGCTGCACGTCCAGCGAGGGTAGCAGACTCGGTTTGTACCGTGAGAGCAGCGCAGACACGGCCAGGCTGTGGCGCCGTTTGATCGCTCGCGCTTCTCGAATGCTGTCACGGGGGAGGTAGTGCGCCATGCTTGCCTCTTCACATCCAAGACTGAGAAACACGTAGCCAACAGGACGCCAGCGCGAGGCGTCGGAGGCGGCAGACGTCTTTCCATCGCGGTACAGGCAGAAGCGGTGACCCGCTGCTGTGGCGCTTTCGTCTGACTCACCATGCCCAAGAATGTAGCGAAGGGACACATCGCAATAACCGACAACGGAGTAGCAGCGCGCGTTGCCCGTCATCACGGTGACGCGGGCAATGGTGTCGTAGATGTCTGGAATATCCATCTCCACCACCGCATCCGCACACACCGCTGCGTGGTGCTGGTACGCGTAGCTTGAGGTTGTCCACTGGCGTGCCATGCTCCTGTCAAGCACTGATGGCGAGAGGGCTTCACGGCCACGAGACCGCCGTAAACCTGGTCGACGGTGAAGGGAGACGACGACAAACACAGACACACAAGCCTGCAAGAGCTCTCCTTGTTTATCACACAAGTGACCCACTCGGCCAATGCGTAAGCGCACGGCGTAAAGTCCGCTGTGCTCGTGTGGTGGAGAAAGAGGGGCTCCCGCAGATGCGGTGTGGACTTGTAGCGGGGCTGTCCTTGTCTTGCGCCGGAGGAGTGGCAGTGAGAGCGAGCGGCGCAGACCACGATCACCCACTGTCGCGGAATTGGCTGGAGACAGGTGACGCCGGTGAACCTGTGATGTCGTCGATGTGCGAGCGGTGTGCCGCGTGCGGGGCTGCCACGAACGCGCAGACACAGCACGCCGGGCGGCATCACCAGTAGACCTCCCGATCCGCGCAAGCCGCCTCTCCCGTGGTGGAGCATCAGAGTCGACGAGGCGACGCAGCATTGCCTCCACGTCACTGTTGGTGCAGGAATTCTGACGACACAGTCCAACGAGCCACTCGACTCGATGCAGATGGGGCACCCCGCGCCGTTGTACCGTTTGCCACAAGAGCTGGCGCCGACGAGCCTCTTCGACGAGGGAAACGCACTTCACCACCGGCAGACCGCAGTGAATGGGGAGAATAGAGAACTGGAGGAGACAGCGCTCGTGGGCGTCAACGGTACCGGGTTTGCCAATCATGTGGCACGCGAAAATGGCGTTCTGATGGGCCCTCAAGTGGCCAGCATGGATCGTTGCCACACCGAGACGGATCTTTTTGTGAGGCGTTTGCACCACAACGGTCATGGTCAACGCGTCACGATCAGTCGGCGCACTGACAGGGCACGTCAGGATATTTGTCAGCTCCGCGTTGCGTTTGTCAGTGAAGCTCATGTCGCGCGCGTACGGGTACCACTCGGATTGCGCACACTCTCCACGGGATAGGCGGGCCACCACGCTGAGGCGGTACTGTCCGTCGCCATTGTCATCTGCGAAGCGTGGTAGTCCCGTACAGCACAACAGCGTGATGCGCAGCCGCGCGTCGCCGTTTTTCCCTTGGCGCGTCCTCTGGGCAGCTTTGCTCCCTGTGCGCACAAGCGAATAGTCACGTTTCAGCTTCTGTCGAGAGGCGCCCAGCGTCGATGAGACGGTGGGCACAACCGGAGCAGAAGGTGCTTTGGTGTGCTGACGTCTGTACAGGCGAGCATGTGCGCGGAGTGCATTTGTGGTGAGCGGCGCCGTTGTGCCTGCGAGGACCAGTGGTACCACGGGCTCCTGCGATGTGTCGATCGCCAACGGGCTCATCGCGTATGGCAGTACCTGCAAGGATGCATCTGCGCCACCAGTTGGCTGAATCGATGAGACGGCGTCAAGGTTGTGGCTCATGGCGGGAGACAGATCAAAGGCGGTCTCACGCCGGAAGCGAGTTGGTGCGGCGATGGGCTCGGCCTGCCTCTCACGACCCTCATTCGTGGTGGCCGGCGCCCGTGTTGGAGAGGAAGACCCTGAGAAAAGCGGTAGTGACAAGGATGACGTGAATGACGATGATTGTGAACGGGAAGTTGACGACGCAAATGAGCTGGACTTCATGGAGGAGGTGCGTTGGGTAGGTAGCCGCGGCTCTGGGGAGTGAACGAGGCCGGCGAGATGTGCGTCCATGGCTGGCTGCCGTGCACGTCGTATTGTAGGTACTTCACGTTGACGACCGGAGTGACACGGTTCAACATTTGTGTGTTGACCCACCGCAGGGGTATGCCGGAGGCAGTCCTCTAGACGTGCATTCAGCACTGGTGCGTAGCGTTGCAGGGCGGCGGCAGAAGAGACGGCTGCGCCGCCAGCTGCATGTGCGTGTGCGCGACGGTGGTCGGCAGGCTTGGGAAAGCGTAGTGGCGATCGCTTCATCCCCATACTCGACGCGTCGACGGCGCCTTGCTCCACGCGACACAGAGCAGCGAGCCTCTGGCACTGATCACGCAGCTTCGTCGCGTTGAGTGTGCGAGGAGTAGTGGAGGACCGCAGCAACACAACTACCGTGCGGTCGGTAGTTACTGCGGCACTACGCTCTGAGATCGACGGTCTGTAGTCTGATGTCAACGCCAGCAGAATAACCGCAGTCAGCGCGTTCGCATCTATATCTTCCCCTTGAGACCTTGCACTTGTCGTTCCGGACGCTGAGAAGGCCTCTTCCGGTAACTCGGTGCTTGCCCAGATACAGGCGTGGCTCAGAGTCACGTCTGCTTTCGCACCCACCACGAGCGATGCCGCCAAGGTTTCCAAGGCCTCCCGCCGAGTTGACGCGCCCCGAACACCTGTCCATGACTCGTCTCTGACCGCGCAGAGCTGCCAGGAACTCACGGCTGTGTCACGGTCAGTCCGTGTGTCTTGCACAAGGGCAACCCGACGCTTGTCCACCACCACCTCCACGGAGCTGCGAAGAAGGTGGTCATCCCAGTGCATCCGCGCCTGAGGCTGAGACAGCACGCGCCGCGCCACATCGAATGTGCACGAGAGCTCTTGGACGGCTTCCAGCACCACTTGACTCTGCCTCTCACCTCTCTGTGAGCTCGTCGTTGGCAGTTGACGCGCGGCGATGCGCTGAGACCACACTTGGCATCCACCGTCTGCTTGAGGCACGTTTCGCAGGGTGAAAGGGGTCTCAGCAGAGCCACCCTGGGCGAGCAGGCATGCATGGCTGGCAGCGAGCGTCGTGAGGCTCTCAGCGACAGTGGTCATCTCTGCACGTGAGTCTACTCTCCGCTCCACGACACCACCGCCGCTGAGAGGGCCTGAGATGTCGTAGGAGCGATCGTGGTGAATTGGGGACTCTCTCCCTTCCACCTCGAACGACGTGGAAAGAACCCGAATATCAGAATTGTTGCGTACGTCACTCTCACGGGAATCTTCTGCTAACAAGCTCACATTTTTCAAAGCCTGCGCAGACGGGGCGGGTGGTGTGGGCAGGCTGTCATCGAGACTCCAGTCCAGCTGTCGGTACGTCTTGGCGGACGACTGGCGATGCACTTTGCTCACGGGCTGGCTCGGTGTGACAGCAGCGGACTCCCCTTTAAGGGCAGATAAAGGACTGAAATCAGAGGCACTCCACGGGCTACGTCGCTGCGCGTGGTCAGGACGTGGCGGAGGCGGGCTTTTTTGCGGCTCCACTAGCTTTCCTGGTGGCCGCATGGAAGAGATACGATGTTGTGTTGTGTATGTGTGTGTATGTGCGATGACAAAAACAAGAAGAATCGAGACAAAGAAAAAAAAGAGAGAGCGGGGGAAAAAACCGCTTCCGTGAACGTAATTATTGACTATGGGACAGTCTATATCAGATTGACGATGAAGTTCGTCAACGGGGCCGCGACAGTAAGTACCAGGCACTCAGCTCACTGCGCTGTATCTATGATGGCTAACTGCAGAAGAAGTCTTCGCACACAGCTAAAGTATGCGCCGAGCTGCACACGCACAGGCAACACACACACAAAAAAAAAAACGGAGCAGAAGACTGGACGTCCAAAGACAAATTCGCATTGTAGGGGAGACGTTGAAAAAGAAAGAAGGTGACTCAGATTAGCAAGTGGCCAGAAGTGGAGATACACATGAAATAGTGTGTGGACCGTACATATTTTTTTTTGGCGTGTTGACACAACACCCACGCTGCTGAGCGAGTGACGTGCGTCACAAAATGAGGACAGGTGTGCATCGGCAACAAACAAGTCGGAGCGCGCGCGCCTGGTGTCATTCTTCACACCACCACGTGGCCTTGTTCGAGACTGATCGCGTTACGCTTGCTGTGAGTGGGAGGAATGCCTGTTAGACATTGGTCACAAAGCAAGCGAGCATATTTAAAGAAACAAAAAAAAAAGGATGTGAACACAAGTTCCGAACACACAAACACAAAGGAACAACTGAAAAAAAAAACACGGTGACACCCTGCGGAAAACTTTACAGTGATGGTCGCCGCGACGCATTCCCTCTGAGTCGCTTGTAATGCCCGTACGATCGACCCATCTTCGAAGCGGCTGGTTTTTCGTGGCGAGTCCAATCCGCGCGTGCCTCGCTCTCGACATCACGAACAAGACCCTCCCGCACGCCCTTCTCCTCGAGCGACAGATCGTCAAAGTACTGTGGGGCTCTCCACTCAGGGTAACTCGGCTCCCACTCACGCTTGCGGGTGCTGTGCGTGCTGCGCGGTGTGCGAAACTGCCGCGGCGCGTGGTGAGGCCCAGCACGCGCATCGGCATCGGCAGTGGCCCGGCTAGACCACGGCGGCGTCGGATCAAACGCAGAGGTACGCACTGCCTTGTGATGCACGTTGGGGCTTACCGGTGAAGCAGCCCTCACGGCCTCCGCGTCCGACTCGTTGGCTGCGTCTGACAGCTTGGTGCCCTTTCCTCGCCCCACATGACGAGGAGGCGATGTCGAGGTGTCCTTTGTGTGCCGCCTCTCCTCACGCAGCAGGTATTGAATGCGTTGTTTAAACTGTGCGTTCTGCAGTCGGCGCTCGATGAAGGTCGCTGGCTTGCCTAGTGTGCGGCCCACCTGCTTCACAGTGGCGCCACCGCGAATCATGCGGTAAATAGAGGCGTCATCCTCAAACGAGAAGAACTTGCTGTGACTGAAAGGGTGGTTGGCGGGATTGCGCAGCTCCTGCTCGGTGATGTTGTCTGCGCTTTGTATCATCGTCTGCCACTCGAGCGTGCTCTTCATTGACCACGCAGCGTCGTCACCTGAGGCGAAATCATCCGGCACACGACGACGCAGAGACCCGCCTTTGCGCTGAAAGCGGTCGGCACTGCCTTCTGCGGAGGTCGGGCTCTGCGCAGACGAGGCGCCATTTGCACGGCGGTACGCCTCCAGCGCAGGCCCGTACGTGTTCTGCAGAACACCCGAGGACTGGATGAGCTCGTAGGCCGTGTTAATGACTGTCATTTGCTGATCACTGCCACTGCTGAGATCTGGGTGGTGGAGCTGCGCGAGTTGGCGGTACTGCTTCCGAACGACATCGCTCGTCGGATTATCGGCAGGCGGGCGGCGAGGGTTGTACTGCATCCCAAGGACCTTGAATGCTGCGGTCACATCTTCCAACGTTGGCACGACAGCGAGCCACCAGCGACTGCGTGCAAACATCGCAAAAGCACTTGTGTTTGTTTGCGCTTTCTTCCAGGTCTCAAGTTTTGTTTCTGACTGCCGAAATCAGACAGGCGTGCAAAAAAAAAAACAAGATTAATAATGAGGTGAGAGAGTGAAAGAAGGAGCAGGAGGGGGAGTGCAGGGAAGCGGGAGGGGGGGCAGTGGTGGCGAAGTTAAAAAAAAAAAGGGTACGCCTGCATCATGAGGACGAGAAGCAATTGGGCATGGCAGCGAGTCAAGCGTTGCCGGGTCACGCCACAAGAGTATTCACAGAATGCTGTGGGTGTGGTCAACGAGCTTTGCAGGAGGCCGCGCAGGCACAGGCCACACCAGGCAGACCGCGGTCCGTGTGC
>JASANS010002155.1:0-22668 GCA_030849605.1 Wallacemonas sp. 195SL | reverse complement strand
AAGGTGCAGATCAAGACGGAGATTGACCTGAAGCCCTTCAACGCAGATGCTCAGCACGAGTTCACCAAGAATGCTCTGCACGTTGCACACCGGCAGAAAGTTTTTTACGACGGTGGCGGCACCGAGGGTGGCTACTTCCACGAGCTGGGTATTCCCACAATTGTGTGTGGCCCTGGACCTATGGACATGGCCCACTTGGCCAACGAGTACGTGTTGGTGTCTCAGATGGAAGAGAGTTACTCGTTCACTTTGGAGATGGTGAAGCGCTGCTGCAACTCTTGTAACGGATGTGTCTAAGACCGTACTGTGTGGTGCTGGTGCGCAGCGGCGCGCGCTTACGTTTCATTTTGCTCCTCATTGACGGACTCACGCGTAGGCATGGCGACCTCCCCACCTCCTCTGTTGTTTCTGGCATCTGTGATTGTCCTGCACGGCTGACAGTGTTTTTTTTATGTCGGTCAGGTTTAATACATTGTCTGCAAGGAGTTTTTTTTTTTTGAAGTGGACGCATGATTGTGATCATTGATTGCTTTCGGTGCGGTGTTGTGTCAAAATGACCGCGGCGCTCTGCAGCTGCATGTCGCGGGTTATGAGGGACTTGTTGTGCTTTTCAGGGTGTCTCATGCCCACCCCCTGTTTCTCCCTTTTGCTCTCAAGTTTGCATACATCCCTTTTGTTTTCTTTTATTTTTATTTTTTTTTTGTCTTGCACCACGCCGGCGTCTTGTCAAGCGACGGTACGTCTTTGCTATTATTACAACTTGTTGTACATCGGTCTCTCTTTTTTTATTCCGTGTTTGCCTGTCTCCGGCGTGTCATGGGCCCCACACCTGACATTCAACACCGGAGGTATCAACGCATTTTCTGTATTATTGAGGATTGCCGTTTCTTTTGTTGTCGTTGCTTTGGTGCGCACGGAGTCTCACTCGTGCGTTGTGCAGCATTTTTCCTTCTTTCTCTTTCTCTCTGTTGGCTTGTCTTTCTCTCTTACTCTACTTCCTTTTCGGCCTTGTTATATGCTTACCTCGGCCATGTCTTTGTGAGCCATCGTACCTTTCTGTCGTTCCAGTCGCTGCGACGTAACATACTTTACCGCTTATCCAAAGTGCGGCTGCNCATCCCTTTTGTTTTCTTTTATTTTTATTTTTTTTTTGTCTTGCACCACGCCGGCGTCTTGTCAAGCGACGGTACGTCTTTGCTATTATTACAACTTGTTGTACATCGGTCTCTCTTTTTTTATTCCGTGTTTGCCTGTCTCCGGCGTGTCATGGGCCCCACACCTGACATTCAACACCGGAGGTATCAACGCATTTTCTGTATTATTGAGGATTGTCGTTTCTTTTGTTGTCGTTGCTTTGGTGCGCACGGAGTCTCACTCGTGCGTTGTGCAGCATTGTTTCTTCTTTCTCTCTCTTTCTCTCTGTTGGCTTGTCTTTCTCTCCTACTCTACTTCGTTTTCGGCCTTGTTGTATGCTTACCTCGGTCATGACTTTGTGGGCCATCGTACCTTTCTGTCGTTCCAGTCGCTGCGACGTAACATACTTTACCTCTCATCTGAAGTGCGGCTGCACAGCAACCCGGCTCGTCGTCTTGCACTACCAAGTTTACTTTGTGAGCTCCGCAATACACATACACACAGGCGCAGACCCAGACACCTTGGTAATTGCCCGGAGAAGCTTCTAGGTTTGCATGAAGACGCACGTACTGCCTCACAACGCTGGGCACCAGATCACATGACCGTTCTGACCGCATCGGCACACAACGCCGAACAGCGCACCCACAGTGTTCACTCCACCTGTTTTCTCTTTTCCTTTTCCCAACATGTTTCCGTGCTTTTGTCTCTCCCCCCCCCCCTCTCCTCTCCGTACTTGTTCGTGAATGGTATCATGTGCAGGCGATCAACCCACGGCACTATTGTTCTAGTGTTGCAGTTGGCAGCCGCATTGTGTTTTGTCGCGCACCGACATCAATAAGCCGTGAAAAACACTGAAGCTAAACGAACAAAGAAGAAGAACAAGGAAAAAAAGTCGAAACGTAATGATCGGCGAGGACGAGTACGCGCCATCACAGGACCGGGATACATCCGTCCCGCTTGCCCACCACCCTCTCGCCCGAGGCGGCGCGTCACCCCTCGAGCCGGTTGAATGTAAGGTCACTCTCTCCGCCGCACTCACCACGCCTTTACGTGCTGACCCCACCTCTCTTTCAGACGCCTGCGCCTCGCCCTCTCCGACAGCAGAGCCGCGCAGGCTGTCAACGTCGGCCCCGCCTCCCGCCTCCGCCTCTTCTGCTGCACACGTCGTGATCCAACAAAGGCCCACACCGTGGGCAGTTACAGCGGTCTACAGCCCGCATGATTGGTCTGTCGCGCCGCGCCTGGGCTTCGCTGCCTCCACAGATCCAGCCGTCGTGGCGGCGGAGGCGCAATGGCGGGCCTCTACTGAAGCAGAGGAGATCAAAGGTGAGCAGCAATGGCACGCACTGTGTCGCGGCGTCCCACTGCTTGCCAGCGCCTCGCCAGAAGTGCAATCTCGTATCCGGCAAGGAGCACGAAAGCACAGCGTGCCGAAACACCTACGCGGGGTGCTCTGGATGACGGCCACGGGCCTCGCTCTCAAGACGGACGAGAATGAGTACTTTTGCCGCGCGATGCTGCACAGGCTAGGCTTTGTGTCGGGACCGGTGGGGGATGCTATCGAGGCCGACCTGGAGCGAACCTTCCCGGGGCACCCTTACTTCTCCGCCGCTGATGTAGGGTTGTACAAGCTGAAGAACGTTCTGCACGCACTGTGCTGGCGCAACCCGCTGATCGAGTACTGCCAATGCTTCAACTTTCTCGCTGCGTTCGCCCTCCTCGTGGTTGACGATGAAGAGCGGGCCCTGTGGCTGCTCATTCACATTCTGGAGACGCTGTTGCCCAACGACTACTACAACTCCTCTCTCATTGGCGTGAAGGTGGACCAGATTGTGCTGGTGCAATACGTCCGTGAGAAGCTGCCGAAGCTGTCTGCCCTCTTCACGCAACTTGACTACGACGTCGAGGCCATCGTGCCTCTTTGGATGATGTCCTTGTTCGTCACGACGCTCCCGGCAGAGACGACGCTGCGCGTGTGGGACTACGTATTGATGGAAAGTGCCCCCCAGGGCTACCTCCGCTCGACCGCACCGTTGGAGATCACACTGGCCATCCTCAAGATGGCAGAGCCAGCTTTGCTCGTGTGTGAGGATCTGAGCGAGGTAACGGTGGCGCTGCGCCGCGTCACGGCATCCCTCTTCAACGCCGCGAAGCTGTTGGCCACGGCGCGCTCGATGGCCTTGGTGCCGAACGATGTGCACCAGCGGCGTCGTCACGCAAAGTTAGTCGTCTCACAGGAGATTCGCGAGAAAGCGCAGCAACGCGCAGAGCGTGAAGAGCAGCGGCTCGCTCGAGAGTGGCAGCGTGCCAAGGCTACGAGCGAGGAGCTCTGCCAGTCGGAGCGCACTGAGCCGCTGCCAGTACGCCGTGCTCCGTCAGGGGACCGGTCGGAGTCAGGTTCTCGCTCCGTTGAGATGAAGGAGCTGCCGTGACGCGGCAAAAAAAAAAAAAAAGTTGCGCGTCTCGTGTTGACCATTCTGCTTGCTTCTCTCCGTTTTTTTTTTTTCGTTTTTTTTTTTGGTTCTATTCTCGAGTTGGCCATGTCATCCACCAATGAACTTTTGTCACTATGTGCCGCAGATACACTCTGCTTGTCGCAAACCACAGCAAACGGCGCGGCCGTCCGTCTCGAGCACGCAGCCAACATCAACTCCATGACTTCCTTTCACGGCGCATCATTTCTCCACTCTCTTTCTCTGTTCCTGTGCTTGTTTCCTGTTCTGATTGACTCCCTATGTTCTTACGTTGGTACATGTCAGAAGTGTGGTATTGCACTACTATTATTTTTGGTCGTCGTGGCACGGGTACACGTGTCTCCGCTTCAGTCGCAGGCCGCATATAAGAATAAATTGTCTTTCTTCGCTCACACACACAGTCAACTCCAGGTAGTCATTTATATATATAGAGAGAGAAAGAGAGAGATAGTGCGCAGGCGGTGACAACGGTTTCAGAACGTTTTGACTGTTTTCTGACACAGTAGCTTCCTGAACTGCTACGCACACACACACACACACACACGCACCTGAAGAAACCTTTACCATGGCTGGAAGAGGACGGGGGGCCGCGCGAGGTCGTGGTCGAGGACGAGGTGCAGCAGCAGCAGCAAGCGCCACCGTGGCACACAACAACCACAACGCGGCAGCGAAGAAGGACAGCGGCTTTGCTGTTTCTCTGCGTCGTGCGGCAGACAAGGCCGCAGCGGCTGCGGTGCAAGACGCTGTCTCCTCGTCTTCCTCTGCGTCTCCCCGTGCTCACCGTGCTGAGGAGGTCGAGGCGAGTGACGTGACAGTTGTCTATCGTCGTTCATCGCGGCGTCCGGTAGCTGCGCCAGCCAAGACCAAGCAGTCCGCCCCACCGGAGAGGCACGTTCATTTTGGCCAGACCTCCATTCACACTTTTGACAACGAGGAGGAGGAGGAGGCAGTGCGCCGCGCGCCTACGCAGACCGAGGCCTCGCCGTTGGTGTTCTGGAGACGGTGTGCGTCATCGCACCACGTGGCGCAAGCCCTGCGCGAGTGTGCCTTCCACATCACCGAGACCAACGCGCCGACCTCTGAGGAGAACAGGTCGCCAACGCTCGATGAACTTGATGAGGAGCGGCTGCGCGTCGCCCTTCAGGCGCTTTTGGATGCGCGGGCGCTACTGCACTTTCCACGTCCCATCTCCGGCACCGATGAGGAGGCAGCCATGAGAACACTCGCACAGCAAAGCGACTGCTGGGTCGAGGAAGGCCACGCCGACGCGGTGGTGGCACTCGTGGCGCTGAGCAACGCGGCGCTGCCGTCAAGAGAGCCTTGTCTTGTCTCCCAAGACGCCCTGACGATGCTCGAACGGGCCCCTCTCGTGGCCTCGTGGCCTGATCGTGGGCGTAGTGCACCCCTTCGTGTGGTACCCTCGCCCGTGTCCCCCGCGGCTGTCGAGCTTCGACTAGCGCAGCTCGTGCGTGTCTGTCAGCTGCGAGTTCGCGGATCGGTGCTGCTCCCCCCTGTGCGGGCTTGTCAGAATGAGTCCGCATTGATGGACCGCCTCTTCTGCCACTCGCCGCACGCGTTGCAGCAAGTACAGGCTCTCGCGCAGAGTGAGTTGCGTGCCGGTTTGCTAGCCAGCTCGGTCAGCGCTGTGTGTGCCCGGGCGGCGACGTTGATGCAGGCGGACGCGTGTCTTCCGCTGCCGGGCCTCACCTCTCGTCACCGCCGTGAGCAGGCCGTGTTAACTGGGCTGCTGAAGCGGGTAAACGGGCGAGATTGTGCCTTGGACGTCTCTTCGTGGGGCCCAATGTCGATGCTCTCGCCGCTGAAGCTGACAGACGGCGTGTATGTGCTCCACCACATCTCCCGCATGTACGCTTTGGATGCAGTCCTCGCCGAGGCAGAATTCTACGGCCTACCGACCTTCTTGCGCTCCATTCGTCGTACGTCGTCCGTGCACTCGCGCGAGTCGCTGCACTACGGCACCTCGCCATGGTCCTCCACACCGCTTAGCGCGGCTGGTCACAAGCGCTCGTGTTTGGAAGCGTGGTTGCCAACGGTGCTGGCGCCGCATGACGCCTCTCACGGACACAGCGGGGCTGGTGGTCGCGGTGGCATCCACACCGGGCCATCTGCCTGGAGGCGACCGGCGCATCAGCTTTTCCTCTGCTCTGACGTCCTTGACGGAGATCGCTTCGTCGCGCCAGACCCCATGCAAGCCGCGGTCGTGCAGGAGGAACTTATCGGTCTGTGCGTAAAGCACTGCTGTTACGGCATGGTGGTGGGCGAGGCCGATCAAATCCTGGATCTTCTGCAGAAGACCACGGCATACCACGCGGAGACGTGGCGCCGGCGGCTGGACCGTGCGCAATCAGATGTCATTCGTCATAGTCTCAAAGCGGAAGCAGCAGGCGACGAGGACACCGGCGTGACGGTCGTGCACAGTACGCAAAGCCAGCCCACGGCCGTGCTGCGTGATCCTCTCGGCTTGTACGCACGGCGAGCCCGGGCTAAGGCGCGGGAGGCCGCTCGTGCGGCGAATTCGGAGGACTCTGCGGACACGACGCACATCGGCGGCAGCAACACGTCTGATACTAGTGCGGCGGCGAAGGAAGGGGAGCCGCGCTGTACCTGTGTGGATTGGCTCTGCACCAATCGGTGGTCTTTCGAGGCAGATGTGGCCTACTACGGTCTCATCTACGGCGTGGTTGTAGAGGAGAACAATGGGCTCTACAGCCAGGCGGACGAAGCCGCCGCGAGCACCACCACGACAGCATCCGGTGCTGTGCCTGTCGAGGAGGCCGTCGACCCGCACGCGCCCTTGGACGTCGACATGTCGGACGAGCATGCCCTCAAGCCCGTGGAGGGCGTCACGTACTACGTGGCTGCCGCTGTCGAGTTGCATCGCTGACACGACGGAGGTGGTTTTTTTTTTTTTTTTGCGTGGGGGTACTGTGGTGTCTCACGTCAATTCCCACGTAAGGAATTGAGATATAAAAACAAAACACGAACAAAAACCAACAACGGAAAAAAAAAAGATGGTTCAACAACCGGAATGCCATGACACGTTCCATCGAGACAATCCCAAGTACTATAAAAAGAAGACTCCTACGTGTCCATCGGAAGTGCCGCTGACGCAGATTGACGCATTGGTGACCGAGCCAGCAAGCAATCCAAAACACGCTATCTCACCCGCTCTGTTCTGCTTCTGTGTGTGTGCGTGTGCTGACCGACTTGAGACGGGACGGCGAACATGAATTCCGCTCTAGAAAAAAACTGCATGGATCGCATCCATGAGTCGTGCGCGCTCTCATTTCCCACTACTCTCGGTTCCTTTCCCTCGCATCTCTCACTCCCTCTCTCACACACACTTTCTTTTTCTCCCGGTCTGTGTGCGTTTTGGGGTATTCGTTTGATCAACACATTTAAGCAGGGAACCTACTGTTTTGTTTGTTGGTGTCGCACTGAGAGGTCGTGTGTGTGTTTGTCTTCCAATTCTCATTCCCCGTCTTATTTGTGTGCCGAGTGTTAGTCATGCTGCGACACACGCCGATGACCCTTGGCGGGTACATGATGTACCATCGCAAAGCCATGGGCACGCTCAAGTACAGCCGTTGGAAGGGTGCGCACGGTGGTATTAGTCACTTCTACAACCGCACCGCGATGATCGAGGAGGTGAAGAACAATATGCCGGTGACGATGATTGACAGGGACATGATGCACTATGTGCACCGCTCACGCATCCGCCACCAACAGCTCTTCCGTTCGTACCAGCAAAAGTCGAGCTCGACCGAGTGCAAGTTGCGTGAGGGCGAGATGTTGCGTCGACGCTGGCACCGGCGCCTTCAAAAGTCCTTCATCGCCTTTATGCAGTTCAAGACGATGAAGGTTCTGGAGGACCAGGCGAAGCTCGTGTCTCAGTACGGTCAGGCCTCGGTCAACGCCGCCTTGGGAGACCCCTGGCGCGCCGATGACAAGCAGCGTGAGCGCAAGTATGTTGGGCTGAGCCGCAAGGTCCGCCCTCTTCCGTCAATCAATGTCGTGCCGAAGCACATTGCCACTATGAAGCAGATTCACAATGATCGCTTCAACATGCGCTGGCGTGTCAACTAGTGCAAAAGAAAACAGGGTGGGGACAAGAAAACAGTCGTTATCGTTCTCTCGTTTTCACTCTTCGCAGGTATTCGTTTGACCCTGACTGTTCCTGTTGTGTCAAGATGGCTGTTGCCTCTTGCTGTTCTGTTGTCTTCCACACGACGGAATGAAACCAAAAAGAAAACTTAACAAAACATCATGGGCTTTATAGGCAGTTGTGCGGACAGCAAAAAGAATGCATCGACTGTCCGCAATTGTGATTACGGGGCAGCAGAGACAAATCAAGTCTCTATTTGTGAAAGACGTGCTCACACAGTGTTACACTCCTATTCCTCTGTTCTTCTCTTGTGGCAGGTGTGGGCGGTGGGGAAGAGTTGGAGAAAAAAGGACGCACACAGTTCTCTGTGTGTTTTGTTTTCTTCCACTTTGCTTGCATCTCTAGCTGAACTCGCATTGGCCATGAGTCTGTGTGCCGCATGTCGTTTTCCATGTATCTGTGTGCGTCTCTCTTCTGACCCTCATCTCTGCGTTACCTGATCTTCTCTGAGGCTTCTTTCTTGTGCTCCATTTCAGTTGTGTAACTCCTCGCGAGTCCCCCTGTCAAACGACCATCAAAGAGTTAGAAGTGCCAGCGCCAGCTTTGTTCCTCCTTCTGCCCCTCTCTGGATCTCTTATACCGCGATCTTTTTTGTTTTTTTTTGTCTAGTTTTTTCTTCTCCCCTCCTTGCTGTCGCAGATCAATCTAGAATGACGTCCTCTCTTGACAATGAGAAGACGGCCCGGTTTGCCCCGACGCTGCTACCCTTTTCGGTGGACAGTCTGGTGACGTACGGCTTCTCATGCGCCGCTGTCCGGCACCACTGCGCGTACGAGGCCAAGTGCGTGGCCTTGCTTAATGCCCTCGTGGATCAGCAGCGCGTGTCGCTCAAGGTGCCACCTGGCACCGATGACCCGCTGGTCCTTCTCCGCAACGCACCACCACAGGCCGAGGTGGCTCAGCTCGCTGCGGAGGTCCTTAGTCACCGTTATTACTGGTCATCACTCCGCCACGCCCCCGCTCGACCGCCACGTGAGCGCTTTCTGCGCGCCTCGCTCACACAGCCCGCCGCTGACCCGCCAGCAGAACCGACGTCGCAAGAGAAGGCCGCTCACGCCGCGTTCTCGGCAGCCGTCGAGACGGCCTTTGGCAGTTTTGACGCGTTGCAGCAACAGATGCGCCTCCTCGCACGGACACTTCACGGTGCCGGATGGGTGTGGCTCTTGTGGGATCGTCAAGAGCAGCGCCTGCAGCTCCTCCTTGAGACGGGCGCCTGCTGCCCACTGGCTGTGGCTCTGAGCGGCGCCATCGCTCAGCCCCCACCTTCACAGGCAGTGCATGTTTCACACGTGTCTTCACCGTCGCAGTCGTCTTTGGCGTCGTCACGGCGGCTCTCCCTTCCTGCTGCCCCACGATCACGCGCCTCCCTGGCGGCCATCGGCTCCGTCGCCTCCACCAGTGCCCGCCGCGTTGGGCCTGCGGCTTCGCGCATGTGGTCTCACGGTGTCACACGACTGAGCGCAGCGCTGACGCCAGCCAGCCGGACCAGCAGCAAGACGGGGACCACACCAGCCTCGAAAGCACCGTCGTCGCGCACTGTGCGTGCACCGGCGGCGGCCGTGCCCCCAGCGAAAGCTTCAACGGAATCGGCAACGCCTCCCATGACGGCCGCTACTCCGTCCGTGGCAGTGACGGCCGCGCAGACAGCTGAAACTTACAGCACTTGGACGCCGCGTTATGTCGCCCTGTTTGCGTGTGATCTCTGGGAGCATGCGTACCTTCGCGACTTTGGTCTGGATCGCGACGCATATGTGGCCTGCTTCTGGCGCGCACTGGACTGGAAGACGATTGAATCGCGCTATGCCGCGGCGACCGCTCTCAATTTGTCCGTTGATGCCGCAGGCACGTCGCCTGTCGCGAGTAAGCTCTGAAAAAAAAAAAACACTCAACCGTGTGTCCGCGACGCCTCGCTTGTTGTCGTCCCGACTTGCACTGTGTGCTTTGCACGTGAATATGCCCCCCCCCCCCCCCCCCACACACACACAAAAAAAAAAAAAAATGTCTGCGCACAGTTGAGGCTGTCCATCATGTCAAAAGAGAGCACACCTGATGTGCTTTTTTTTTTTTATAACAATACTTTGAAACACAGAAAAAATGGAGTTGTTTCACAATGTGAATGGTGCACGAAGACCCAGCGCATGGGTTCATCGACGCGTTCGGCGTGACAAAGCTCCTCTGGGCTACCGCAGAAAAACTCGCCTTGATCTCCCTAAGCACTCCAACCAATCGGGAGAACAGCACAGACACCGCAATCAAAACGAATGGAGACATCAACAACTGTGTATATGCACATGTTACCCTTACCCAGTACACGAATCTCTTCTCTCTCTCTCTATTTCGTCATCGCGTTTACGCTGCTCCACGTTAACAGTAGTCACTGATAGCCACGCCCCACTTGCTACTCCAACGCTGTCAACAGCTTGGGTGAGCTCCTGCCTGTCATTTCCATCGTTGTGAGTGTGATTGTGTCATTATTCTTATTTTTATAATTCTCTTTCCCACTCCCGTACTATGTCTGGGCCACCACCGCCACCGTCCAAGGGCATGGTGCCACAGTCAGCACTGCGACCGTCTGCCCGTGCACGCCTCCAGGCTGCGCCACAGCGCGCCACCCCAACGCACACTACCGCCGCTGCCACCAGCTCGCCTGACGTCGCGCGAGAGTCAAGCGAGGAGGCGCTGAATGCCACGCGCGTCGGCAACCACTTTATAAGTCAAGTCACACCCTCCAACTCTGATGACGAAGGCGTCGCACCACCACCGGCGCCGCAGCGGCAGACGAGCGAGCCAAAAGCAGCACCGGCACCAGCGCGCACAAAGGACGTCGTGCCGACGACCGCACCCGTGGCTGCCACCCCTGTAAAGTCCACATCCCTAGTGCCAACTGCGAATCTGAAGCCCGAGGAGTGCCCTCCAGCACACGAAGCACCCACGCCTGACCCGCCTCAGCCCGCCACGTCGCCTTCTTCCTCGGCACGTCCACAGGCGGTCGTCGCCACGATTGGCGAGAAGGACGTGCTCGGCTTTGGCCTGAAGCCGAACGTGCTGCAGCTGCCCTCGCCGGTGTACATGGCGGAGTGGGTTGACGAGACGCACATTATGCTCGGTGCCGGCGGAGGTGGGCGGCGCTTCGGCATGGCCAATCTCCTCACCATTCTGGCGATTGATACAACAGCGCGGCAGCCAGCGGCGGGCGGCGGCGGCGGCGCTGGTGGAAAGGCGTCAAGGCGCGCAAAGGGCAAAACCAGCTCGGCTCAAGGCGTGACAGCTGAAGGACGGGTCGCACGCTTTGTCTGCGCAGTGGAGCTCGGTGATGACATTCCGTGGTGCTGCTCGCGTTTTCTCCGCTACGACCCGGCAGAGGCCGCGCTGGATGGCTCGCTCCAGGCACAAGTCGCAAAGCACTGCCCAGATTTGGTCGGCTTCTTCGCGGTGAGCAGCATCAAGTGCTTCTACCTCGTTGGTATCTGTCGTGGGGCGGGCCCTACCTCGGCGTACACGATGCGGCTCTTCGCCCGCATCGTCATCCCGAACGATGACAGGAACCCCGACAAGAAACCCATCGCGCTTGTCCACAACGCACTCGTCGTGGCACATGATGACGCGGGCGTGCTCGCGTATCGGCTGGGCTCTCTTCTGCCTCCACTCTCCGCGCCTGCCGCGGTGAACGGTCCGCAGGACGGTCAGAATCTGGTGGACGCAGCGGTGCCGATGGCCAGCTGGAAGCTGCACGCGCGCGCCAACGATCTGCACGCGAACCGGGTAAATCTCGTGTGTGCCAAGAAGCCTGGCACGTCGAAGCAGGCCCATAGCTCCAACACGCAGACGCCAGCCAAGGCAGCGGCGTCCCACCGTACGCCCTCACGTGGTCGTGGTCGTGCGGCCGATGATGACGGCGCGGCTACCCCGCGGTTTGTCCTCCACTCACCCTCCCCGGCCAGAGGCGGCGCCTCTCCCGGGCAGGCTTCTCAAGCGGCACCGGCGGACGCATCGGACGCCGCTTCTCCGCAGTCCTGCCGCGCACTGTTGCTCAACTACCTGGTGATTGTCGCAGCGGTGCAAGACAAGACCGTGCGCGTCGGCAGCGTCCGTCTGCGCCGCAGCCCAGGTCGCGACGAGCCCGGCGAGGTGGTCGAGCAGATGTCCTTGACGGGCACGGATCTTGGTCTGGGTTTCCCACTCATGGGCTCCTCTCTGCGGCTCGTGAGGCTCTTTGGTTTGCAAGATTTGTCCGCGTCGGGCCAGGCCCTCGCACGCCGTGCGCTGGTGCTGCGTGACCTCGGTGAGCTGCCCGTGACAGGGGCGGCCGGTGAGAGCGGGACGGCGCTCGCGTCGCTGCTCGTCGTTGTGTTCAATATGCACGATAATCAGTCCTACTTTGTGCAGCTGAATCTCGATGCGACGCTGGAGAAGAGGGAGGCCGCTGCGGGTCACCCGGACAGCCGGCACGGCAGCCTGCGGCTTCGCCCTCGCATGACCGTGAAGCCCGCACCGCTCATTCACGACAGCATCACGTGTCTCTCCGCGGTGCCTGGTGTCGACGGGTCCTCCGCCCAGGCCGCCTCCTCACACGTGGAGGCCAACTTGTTCGGCGCCGCGGTCCCACAGGAGTGGCTCGTAGGGTCCGTAGACGGTTTGATTGCGCGGGTAGAGGCCCCACCTGCGACCCCCACAGAGGCGCAAGGCCGCTCTGGTACGTCTGTCCCGTTCATCGTGACGGCGATTCGCCCAGCCAAGAACAAAAACGAGGCCAAGAAGTTCCCCCCACTGCACACGGAGCCTGTCTCGTGCGTGGCGGTATCGCCGAGCGGGGTGGATGTGGTGACGACAGATATCGTGCAGAACGTCATCATCTCCACCTTGCCAGCAGCCGAGCCTTTGGACAAGATTGGTGCCCCTAAAGGCGACGCACGTCCTGTGGCGCGCTGGCCAGGTATACGGCTGTTCCCACCGCAGAGCCACGATGAGGGCATTTTGAGTCTTCTTGGGGAGTTCTCACCGCGCGAAAAAACAGCGTTGATGGTGCTGTTGTCCATCCTCGTCATTCTTCTAGCGATGATGCTGAGCTAAGAGCGGGGCCGTCGCGATGGGCACGGCTGTGTTTGTCGCACTTCCGCATCTCCACACATTCAAAAAAAAAAATGGCAAGAAGAACTCCACGCTGATGGGGGAAAAAGACACGGAAGTGCAACTTGTTCAGCGCCCGCATCCCTCTGGAATGACAACGCGTACGAGGGCGGAGCGAGAGACTGTGTGTGTGTGTGGCTATCAATTGCCGCTGTTGGGTTTTGTTACCGCCTATGCACACGTACTGGGCTACTTGCTACGTGTGTGTCTGTGTGTTCTTGTCTGTCTGTCTTTTTTCCTCGAATACGTGCCTCTTTGTAAAAGAACTAGAAAAAAAATGAGAGGAATGAGTGTCAGGGTTCATCATGACTGCAGCGCTGCAGCTTCTCTCCCGGGCTGCTCATCAGAACGTGAGCAATAGTCTCATTGTTATTGTCTTCGTTTTCTGCTCACTTGACTTGGCCCTATTTAACCTTCATTTTTTTTCTGACGCCCCTCACGCACACACTCTCTCCCCTCCCCCACAAACACACACCTTTCTCCGCCCGTGTCCACCTCGCCGCAACGATAGTCCATTCAACGCCCTATTCTGTTTGTTGTTTGCCGGATTTCATCCTTTTTTTTTTGTTTTTCGTACACACTAATTCTGTTTCCTCTTCCTCTCTATTTGTGCATTGAACCTCCTTGGCAATTTTTTCCCCCGGAATATTGCTGTTCTCAACTCTCTTTTGCAAATCCACCTTTTTTTTTTAATTGTTGTTGCTCCTCCTCTCCATCCGCATTGTTAGGGGCCAAGTAAAGCGTGAATTATTCAAGTACACAACTATCTCAGCGTCCACACACATTTACTAAACCTGTCACCACGCGTAACTTTCCCCCTCTTTCTTCATTTCTTTCTGTCCCCTCCTCACTTTCCCCCTTTTTTTTTGTCGTTCTTTTGCTGCCATCTATTCCTGTGGTAGTCTGAACGTAATAGGTTCACTCCTGTAGAGGTGCTCCCTTTTTAATTGGCAAGCGCTTTATTGTTTGTTCTTGACTTGTTTTCACTTCGTCTACTTTGGCGTATTCCCTTCGCTGACTTGGCTGCTCAGATTGTTTCTTCTTTTGTCGTTTCTGTTTCTCTCTCCCTCCCCCTCCCCCTCTCCCATCTTCCTCTCTTTGTCTCTCGTTGCTTGGTCATCGGTTAGCACGCTATGCCGACAGGTACGTATCGCCAGCGGCCCATGTGGAAGTCTGGCCTGGCGGACTCCGTGACGCACACACAGAGCAACAGTCGCTCCTCCGTCTCACGGCGGTCTGTCCAGCGTGAAGGCAGTGGTGCCAGGCCCTACCGCACGGCACATACAGAGCAGCCACAGACCCCGGCCACGGAGGAGCCAGCCGAGGTCCCTTTCCGTGGCATTCGCCTGGAGGACGTCGTCGTTTTCGAAGTACCACCCTCAAAGCTCTCCGCAGCCTGTCAACAGCAAGTCAATGCAGTCCTTGCGTCATCGCCGAATGCCTCTCTCACAGACGCCGATCACGTCGGGGGCGGCGGCAGACGCATGTGGTTTCTCGGTCACGTCACGCGGCTCGACGAGGAAACGGTCGCGCTTTCACGCACAAATCTGCACTTTGAAGAGCCAGAAGCGCGGCGGCTCGCACTCGAATCGAAGGCGAACGCGACCGAACTGGCCCTCGAAGAGGTGGTCTGCCGCCGTCGCCAAGTGGAGGATCGCTTCTTGAATCTGGAGCAGGCACGGCAGGCCGTCTCCGCCATCTCGCCTGCTGAGGTGCACGAGCTGCAGAGCTATCAGCACCCACCTGCCGGTGTGCGCCGTGTGCTGGAGGCGGTCCTGACAATTCTCGGCTCCCCTGTAGCGGGCATCGCGGGATGGCCAGCGATTCGTACCGCCGTGCGTGACCCCCACTTCCTCGACGAGGTCAACAGCTTCAACGCGGACTCCATGTCCATGGCCCGCCGTGATGAGCTGCGCGCGCGCTTCGAGCAAGACCCGCTTCTGCTATCCGAGTCCTCTGGGATGTTGGCTGTCTCTGTCGCAACGCGTTCACTGAGGACGTGGGTAAATGCGCAACTGCTTTACGACGGCCTCGACGACAACCCCTACCATGTGCGAGGCGGCGCCGATGTGATGCGCTTGGACAGTCGTGCCCACGCATTGGAGGAGGATCTTCGTGTGTTCTACGAACTCCTGGAAGGCAGGCAGGACGCAGAGCGGAGCACGGGTGCCGCGCGCCGCAGCCCGAGCAAGATCGATGAGCTGCCTGCCTGGCCTGAGCTTCTCGAGCCCATGGACGAGATCACTGTTCCCTACAGCTGGCTCGTGTGCCGCCTCGATCCACCGGTGCGGGTGCGCACGGATATTCTCCCATCGGAGCGGCAGTTCATTGAAGAGCTGTGGGGCTACCGTGTGCAGGACCCTCCGCCTTCCCCGCAGGACTACGCACTGTCTCCTGGTGATGCGCTACCAGGAAATGGGGACGCGTACGGCAGGGTCTCGCTCCCAGCGGAGTCGTACACGGAGGCTGCCGCGGCCATCGCAGACGAAGAGGATGCTCTGAGTGGGTTCGGAGAGCCAGTGCAAGTGTCGTGTGCACATGACACCGACGCGATGACTGGCTCCGCCCGTGGTGATGAAGACAGCGAAGACGATGCGGAGGAGGTCCCCGTGGACGTGGAAGCACTGCGTAAGCAGAGGGTGCGTGAGCAGTCCGTGGAAACCGCAGACCGGTACGCACACATAACCTCAGGCACGAGTGACGGTGCTTAAACGCGCCCGCCTGTGGTGCGTGTCTGCAGAGCAGACCGCGTCTCGCGCGCGGTACGGAGGGTGTATGGATTATCTCCATATTACTCTACCTCAATCTATCCATTGCAGAGACAAAGAAAAAAGACAAAGAAAAAGGGGCTACCAAAAACAAAAGGAATGAATAAAAAAAAAGAAAAATGGCAAACAGCACAGGTCATTCACCAGATGTGGGCACAGCCTGTGAGTTTTATCGTGTCTGTTTTTCTATTTCTTGTGCTTCTTCGTTTCTTTTACTTTGCTTTGCCTTCCCTCACACTTGTTTGTTTCCCATTTTCACCGGTACAACGCCCCATATCTTGTAGAATGGTGCCAGCAAGACCAAGTGGAAGACTCTCATACGCATTTGTTTTGCTGTTTTACAATTATTATTTCGTTTGTTTCAGCCCCTCACTCTTGTTTTTCTTTGACATGGGTGAGGTCCAACTCGTTTGGGCCTTGGCGGTTCGTCGTATGCTCACATGTGATCCCACACTAATTGCACTGACAGTGTGCCTCATCTCGCTACAGAATAAAGGTTTGTTTCGACGACAGCGTGCAGCAGTAACAAAAGAAAGACAAATAGATAAACCCATGTAGCAAGTGAGCGAGATCCCCCCTTTTCGTTGCCCTGAACACATTTATCTCTGCAGTCCGGTCTGTTGTTCGCGTCATGCGCACGATTCGGTCATCCTTCAACTTTTTTTTCCTTCTTTAGAAGGCTTGTGTTGTGTTACCGGGCCGCACTAAGACGCATGTGAGGAACAATTATACCGACAACAAACAAACAACAGCAAACATGAAGTTCTACCACACTGTGACCTCTATCACACAATGAAAAGAGAACAACCCCAAGATAAATGCCTGCACCACTTGGCGGCTCTCTAAGTGGTTTTCCTCTATTATTGGGCGTTGACGAATGGCATCCAGTGCGTGTACGGGGAGGTGAGGAAGCGGTTCGCGTTGGCCACTGTACGTCAGTGCCGGAAGCGCACCCTCACCTTTGCATCATTGTCTTTCTGTTCGTCCTTCATGCGCAGGGAAAGAGGGCAGGGTGACGCACGTGCCATTCCTTCATCCAAGAGCTTAGGTTCTCTCTCCTTCCCAAACGTGGTCGTGCACGCTCTCCGCGATGTTCATGCCATCTATCCATCATTGCTCTCTCTCTCTCTCTCGCTCTGACATGCTCTCACCCTTTATGATGATAATGATAATTTAAAAAAAAAACAGTTCGTAACGCTTTGGTTTTACCCTTTCAGCGCTATCGTCCCCCCACAATCACAACCTGCTTTTTGCGTCTTCGAGCACACACATACACACATATACGAAGGAAGTTTCGCAAAATAACCTCGCAACAATGACTGAGCCCGTCACGGCGGCGAACTATCGCATCAATGAGCTCGCCCGCTTTCGCATTCTCGTCGGCGGTATCGGTGCGACGTGCTGCATGTCGACCTTCTACGGCTTCAACATTCTGAGTAACTACATGATGGAGGAGTACAACTTCACCGCCAACGATCTCACCGCCATCACGACAACCGGTATCGTCGTGGGCTTCGTGACGTTGCCATTTGGCATGCTGCTGGACTACGCCGGACCGATGTGGGTGTGCATCTGCGCCTGCACACTGAATGCCCTCGGCGCGCTGCTCTTCGCGCTTGCTTTCCACAAGGTGATTGCCGCCTCTGTCATCAAGTTCGCTGTCTTCTGCGCTATTATGAATCTCGGCTGTGCCTCATTCGACACGGGCTCACTGATGGCCGTCATGGGCAGCTTTCCGCTCACGAAGGGCTTCTGTGTGGCTATTATGAAGACGTTCGCTGGCCTCGGTGCATCCTGTCTTGCCATGATTCGGTACAGCTTCTTCAACAAGTACTACTCGGGCTACATGTTCTTCATGACGGGCTTGGTTGTCGTGGCGGGCGGCACCGCCATCACGTTCATCCGCTTCCCGCCCTACCACCTTGTGGATTGGGAGAAAAAGCACGTCGATCAGGAGACACAGATCCGTCGCCGTCTGACAGAGCGGGCCTACATGAAGCAATACCCGCCCGTCCGCCGCTTTCTTCTTGGCTGCTCCGTCATCATTGCCCTCGTCATCTACGTCACAACCAACTCGATCTGCGTGGCCTACGTGGACGACCTCACTGATGCCTCTCGGCTGGGCCTGACGATCGGTATGATCATTCTCGTGCTCTGCCTGACACTCGTCGCCGCTCCGTTTCCCTTCCTAGGAGGTATGGACCAGCCGTACAGCCCACACTTCCCTGAAGCCGTTGGCACCGGCCTGCCTTCCGCAGATCCTCACGAGTACGATGATGAGGAGCAGCGCAAGGTGCTGCAGGCCACGGAAGCCGAGCTTGTGCAGGACAACAACGCCCTCGACGAACTGTACGTGGCGGAGCCGGTCGCGGCCGATGACCTCGGCAAAGGCGTGGCTATCGGTGATGGCGATGGCCCGTCCGTGACTGTGGCGAATCTGCTCGAGGACGACACCGTCTTCCTAGATGAGGCCAACCTCGACCCCCAGTACCAGGGCACCTTCTGGCAGAACCTCCGCACAGTCGACCTCTGGCTGTGCTTCTGGAACACGTTCTGCACGTGGGGCTGTGGCATGGTGATTGCCTTCAACTCCGCCCAGCAGTACCGTGCGTTGCACAATGGCCAGTACAGCGAGAAGGTGAATGCGATGTACGCTGCTCTGATTGGCATCGGCAGTGCTCTCGGTCGCATGTCCATGGGTATCTTCGAGGTTCTGCTGGTCCGCTCTTCACCCGAAAAGCGGCCCGTCATTACCATTGTCTACCCCGTCGCGTCGATCTGCATGGTGCTCGGGCTCGTCTTCTTGCTCGCTATCCCGGAAGGCTCCAACGCGTCCGTGGTGGGCTTCTTCTTTGACTCTCTCGGCAATGGCTTCAGCTGGGCGTGCACGGCGCTGGTCATCCGTACGCTCTACGCGAAGGACATCGGCAAGCACTACAACCTGATGTACTGCGGTGCCTTCTTGGCCGTCATTGCCCTGAACCGCTTTGCCTACGGTGAGCAGTTCACACAAGAAGCCAAGAGGCAGGATGTGGCGGCCAAGGCAGCGGGCAAGCCCTCCATCTACCCTCATTGCGCGGGTAAGAAGTGCGTGCGAAATGCGTTCATTATTTTGCTCTGCATCAATGCGACTGCCATCATTGCCAGCGGTATCTGCCACTACCGCTACCGCCGATTCGTCATGAACCACCGTGCCGAGCGCGCCGCCCGCGCTGCCGCTGGTCACCGCACCGAAGACGTGGACGCCGATTCCGGCGACTATGCGCAGGAGTAAACTCTCTCACATCCCGCAGCGAAGCAGATGGAGCAAATATGAGAGGGGAAGGTAGCAACGGAGTTTCTCGAAGTGCAGGCTTTGCGTGTGTGTGTATGTATGCCTGTGTCGCAAGAATGGCATGTGCAGGCCTCTCTCTCTCTCTCTCTCTTTCCCTCCTCCTCACTTCCCAACCCCTTTCCCCGCGTTTTTTTTTGTTTTATCTTCCGTATAGGTTAGTCTAACAGTTAGACATATTTACGTCTGTCCCCCCTCTGTGTTTGCCCCGTAATCATTTTGCACTGAAGCTATTTTCATCTCCCCCTAATCTTTCTTTCTAATAAGCTCAGCTTCTTCCGTCCCGTGTTTTTTTTTATATTTTCAGGTTCAGGAAAAAAGACGTTTTTTTTTTTTTTACGTTACTGTTGTGTGCAATGTCAAGTGCACATGGTATAGCTATATATACATTTTTCTTGTGTGCGTTAACTGTTTGTCTGCTTGCTCGCTGTCATCCGCACAGCACCGCTGCCAATGGTAGCTGCGTCTTCCGCTTGAGGTTTTCGCTCGTGTTCTTGGCAGTGCGGTCACACTTTCAGCAGCACAGCTCTCTGCGAAGCCAGTGCAGCATGTGCGGAATCAATAAACAGAAACAAAACGGTGTATGAACAGTCATGTGAAGTCGGTGCGCCAAAGCGTGAATGCCTTGTCGCTATGTCTTGCTTGCGAAATACAGAATATCCGTTTTTTTTCTTTTTACTGTACAACTTTTCTTTTAGCAAAAAAGAAAATGAACAGTTTTCTTTCTTTTGGTCCGGTGTTTTTTTTTTTTTTCAAGTATTTGTTGTGCACCTTTTTTTTTCCCCCCGACACTTGCCTCTTCTGTTTTGCTTTATCTTGTTTCTTAATCTCCGTTTTTTTTTTCTTTTCTTTTAAGCAGGAAAAGATCCAATTGTTGTATCTCCGCAGACTCGTTTTCCATGGCTCGTATTCACTTTTGTTTTTTAATTCGTGTTTATGTGTGTTTGTTTCCTTACACATACAGTGGTACTGTGTCATGCATCAACCTTCAGCTGTTGTCCAGAAACTATTTCTAGTTCAACTCGATGTATGGGTGTGTATATGTACTTGTGTCAGCATAGGGTCTTGCCGTTTTCTGCCTCTCTCGCGCGGGCCGGGGGTCGGGGTATCGCTGAGGACGATGTCGTGCCTTCAACTCTCCTCCGCGCCGGCTCCCCTTCTTCCTGCCTCTGCGCGTGTAAAGAAACTGAGAAACCTATTCTGTTCCTGTTGTTTCTAATACTTTACATTTTTGATTGTGATTAACTGTTCATCCCAAGCATCTGCCCAGGCAGACCCCAAAATAAGCAACGAAAACGTGCTGAAACCGATACAAAATACCCCCGCAAACGAGCACGACATCGTTGATTGTCGCAGTTTGACTACGTCGCGTTTTGTCGACTTGACTGCTCTCAAAAGGGGCAATCAAAAAAAAAATGCCGAGCACATTGAGTTTAAAGTTTCCCTTCTGTTTTTCTTTTCCTTTTTCGTATACGGTGTGTGTGTATGTGCTTTTTTTTTGTTTTCTTCTTTTTCGTTGTTCTGTTCATTTCTTCATGAATTTCAACACAAAAAGTATTTTCAGACAAATTCGCGATACACACACAAAAAAAAAAAAAACTATGAAATGTGCGAATGTATAATTTGTTTGACACCACTCTTCGCCGTCACTGGCGACGTCCATGGCAATCACTCGCGTAGAGACAGGCGTGCAGCGCATCCGGCACGGCATCGTTTGTGCCTATGTTGAAAAATAGTGAGCTTGGACGGCTGCTATTCTCGAGCTGTGGATGGCAGATGTGTGTGTGTGTGTCTGTTTCTGCTTGCGGTCTCTTCTACGTGCCCGCTGATTTCTATCTCTTTCTCCCCATTTTCTCGTCCTCTCTCTCTCTTTTCTCTTTTTCCATGCTCTGCACGTTTTCTGTGTACTGTCAATTGCCTTGCACTTTTTTTTTTTAATTTTACAGCCCTGACAATGCCTTGTTCAAAAACCGCAAGGATTGCGCACACTCCTCACACAGGGGGCACGTGAGTGCGAAAGTGTTTAGGTGTGATACGACTGCGATTCAGGCTCCTGCAAATTCTCCTATTGTTGATGCAAGACGCATTGAAGCAGTCGAAGAGTATCAGGGTTGCTCCCTTTGTGTCTGTGCGTGTGCGTTCGCTGTAGGCATCAAGAACGCTGTGTCACTGGGTAGGAGTGTCGGCGTGGTCCTCAACCCTGGTGTGAAGCGACCTCTGTAGGGTCTCGCCTAGGCGTACCCCACACGAGCGACGGGTATTGCGCTGTTGTTGTGCACGAAGGACAAAGAGCTGACTAGGCGCGCATCATCGTCTTTTATCGGTGTCATAGCTTTCGAAGACTTACCACGCGATTCGGAGTGTGTTTCTCCGTGTGTATCTAAGAGTGTCTGGTTTTCCAGCAGAGCGTTTGAAGCTCCCTCTTCCTCACGTAAGAGTGGTGCCATAGGATCTCTGCAAGAGCATCGTCAGTTTTTGTTGTGTGTTTTTCTGTGCGTTTGAGTTGCCTGTGAAGAACGTTGTGTCACTGGGTAGGAGTGTCGGCGTGGTCCTCAACCCTGGTGTGAAGCGACCTCTGTAGGGTCTCGCCTAGGCGTACCCCACACGAGCGACGGGTATTGCGCTGTTGTTGTGCACGAAGGACAAAGAGCTGACTAGGCGCGCATCATCGTCTTTTATCGGTGTCATAGCTTTCGAAGACTTACCACGCGATTCGGAGTGTGTTTCTCCGTGTGTATCTAAGAGTGTCTGGTTTTCCAGCAGAGCGTTTGAAGCTCCCTCTTCCTCACGTAAGAGTGGTGCCATAGGATCTCTGCAAGAGTATCTTCAATTTGGTTCTCACAAGGGCGGCACAGAAGGCGTCTACTCTATTGTGTTTTTGGTGTTGCGCGGGGCTCGGCGCATGCATGTGCATGTGTGTCTGAGCACCCCAAGCATGTTCGAAAGAGAACCGAATAGCTTTCTTGTTAGTCTCTATGTGTGTCCACACACACACACTTGTTGCTGTCTGTCCCATGTGGACAATGCATGCCATGCACGAAAGCCCCTGCTCCTTCCGTTTGGCGTCTTGATAGCTCACGACTCACAACTCACAATCCGTCAATACACGACATCGCATAGTGCTACTTCAGAATCGCACATCATAGGCACATCATAGGCACATCAACGAACACTTGCCCACCGGTTGCGCATACCTTCGTGCGCAGCAAGATGTTCCTTTCCCTCTCAATACAAGGACACCGGAGTGCGCGGCACAGCCTCTAGCATGCGCGGCAGTCCACGCACAAGCTACAAACTCCTTCGCTTAACTCAATATATTTCTTTCGATTTTTGTGTTGTTGTGTATCTTCTCCCCTCGCCCTTCCTTGGTCTGACAACACATTCATTGCACTACTGTTTGTGTTTGTGATAATTGTGCTTTTTTGTTCCCACACACACACTCCATCTCTCTCTGAAGGACGATCATCACATTCGTGTTTCTCTCGCTTCGCCTGTCTACACTAAACTCCGCAGCGAACAGTTCTTGGCAGTCATCGTCTATTCGTGTCACCTGCACCGCTCTCAGTACAACAACAACAAACAAAAAGAAAGCACACCTAAAGCAATCAAGAACGGCAAGATGAAGTACGCAGTGAACGAGCTGTATCG
>JASANS010002154.1:0-22631 GCA_030849605.1 Wallacemonas sp. 195SL | reverse complement strand
TGAATTGTCTCGCTGCTGTTCGGCGGCTAGTACTCTTAGAAATCACACGCAGGAAACGTGGGGCGTACTCACGTTTAGGAGATGAACAAAATGAGAAGTGAATTTGCCCGTGTGTGTGTGTGTGTGGCAGAGTACATTTCTCCGGACAGCTTCTTGTCTGTTATTACTTCATTCTTGGTTTTCTTTGTTACTTTCATTTTATTTTATTTTGTATTTTTTGCTTTTAAATTTTTACTCTTGATTTGCTCTTTTGTTTGTTTGTTTGGAATCATTTTTTCGGACCCGCTTGTCACCTTTGCATCAACTGGAGGCCGCCCGTCAGCAAGCCAGACAACCAAGCAAACTTAGATTATTTGTACACATACATACCTCTTTTTGTCCAATCCGTTTTCATTTTTTCTTTGTACGTTGCTCGTCTCCATGCTACGCTGATTTCTTTCATTCTTTTCTTCCGTTTCGCTTTTACTTCCAGCCCCCAATTTGTATCTACGCATGCTGCGGCCGTGCGCTTCTTCTCGCTCTTCCTCTTTTTCTTTTTTTCTTCACACGTCACCTCTGTTCAGTTTCAGATGAATACGTGGCTACCGCGGAGCACCCTCCATCTTGCTTGCTTTGAATACGCCACATTCTCACAAATACGTGATCATCGGATCATTCAGTGAATGTCAGTGACACAGCTGTCTCACGTGCCCATTCATCCATCCATCGTCTCTCTCTCCGCTACCGTTCACACTACGTCTTTCTCTCTTCCCTCTCCGCTGCCTCTCCCTGTTCTTGCCCTCCATCAACGGCGCTGTGCAGAATATCAACGACTGCACAACGCGTACTATTGACTTCTCTCTCTCTCTTCTCTTTTTTTTTCCTTTTGCGCGGCTACTCCGTGGTAGTTTGAACCGCCGATCGTCTTCGGCGTCTCTTTCTCATCGTCACCACAAGTAGTCCCTTAAGAGCTTGCTGTAGGAGATCAGCTTTTTTTTTTCTCTTTTCCGCTTTTTTAGTCGACATGGAATCGAATGAAGGCCCTCGTGGTGCCACGCCGCTTCGGACGCCGGTTGACTCACCAGCTTTCCCCAATGGGCCTGCGGTGTGGTGGCAGTCAGGCTCAGCGCTCAAGGACGACAGCGAAGCGGACAACGCTGTCTCACCGCCAGGCGCCGTTGACTTCCTCCTTAGCCGTGGCGGTGAAGACGTGGATGTGACTAGCTCGAGCAGTTCGCTCCCAAGCGAAGGGGGCAACGCAGACGAGAGAACGGCTGGTCCAAACAGTCGCAACGGGACGCCACGCCGCGAGGTGCTCGACACGAATAGCACCAGTCAAACCGACGGGGATGACGACCGTGATCCGTGGCGTTCGTCCCTCTCCACGACGATCGCGAACATTGTTGGCCGCCAGAAGGTGTCGGGGTTCAGCTACTACCAACCATCCGAAATTACGCCTGTACTCACAAGCCTCTCTGAGAGCTCTGCGAGGCCATCCGATCCCGAGGCGAAGGTGATCTCCACAACGACCGGCACCCGAGGAGCCGATACAGTGACAACGAGTGAGCTCCAACGGCGACTGTCCAGCCCTCAAACTGGCCATGTCGACACCGCGGCCTCCACACCAGGCGTTGGCTACTTCTCCGACACGCCAGGCTCCTTCACACCTTTTTCACCCACCCCGTGGGTGCTGCGGCGGGTTACGGCACCGGCTTCCTTGGCTGCTGGGTCTGAGAGCGACACAGCGCACACCGCCAGCGTCACGCCGGGATCGACACCGGATTCGTCTGCGCCACCACCAACTCGGTTTAAAACTGCTATTTACCGTGCACCGAACCGACCAATAACGGCAGCGGCGAACACGGAAAGGTCGTCTGCGTCATCACAGCGGACGCCTTCTATTCCTGCTGCGCCGGCACCGAAGCGATGGCTTGCATCGCCGTGTGTGTTGCCTGACAGAGGCAGTGCGTCTTCCAGCCTCACCCCTCAGTCCACGGGTTCCGCTCAGGGCCCCACGCCTGAATCGGTTTCCGTTGTTGGGGAGTCCGGCACGGCCTTGTACGCGCTCACCTCCGACTACCGCCATCTGTCGTACCTTTTGGGCGCCGAAGCCACACGGCAAGAGATTCGCGTGCAAGGACTCTCGAGATCGACCACACCGATGCTGCAAGGCCAGGAGCCACCGCTCCTCTCGTGCGATACGTTGTCCCTACCGTCGCCCTCCACGGCTGTCACGGCCGTGTGGAGAGTACCGCACAGACCTGGCGCGCGACCAGGCTGCCACGACAGGGCGGCCCGCACACGCAAACCGCCGCCGATCCGTAGCTCCAGATCCCGCACCTTTGGCCGCCCTAGCTCGGCCTCCATCGACCTCGAACTGTCCCTCTCCGTCTCGGTAGAGCGGACTGGCGGGCTGCCGGTGTCCCCGCCCGCTGTGCGGTCTCCTACTCGCACAACCACATTCGCCTTTGAGCCGTTAACACTCGTGCAGAAAACCCCGCTTGTGCCCCTCGTCCCTCTGTCATCGTCTATCCTGCTCTCGCCACCAGACCCAGAGCTGCGAAGCCGTGCACTCAACGCGGCACGACTGACTGCGGCAGCGTCTGAGGAAAGTGACTCACCCTCCACGTTGCGGGCTCTGCCCCGCACACGACGCTTTTTCCGCTACGCCACGGCGAGCTACGCTGCGGAGGACGCGGGTCACAAGCGAGCGCACATTCTCGCGGACGTGCAAAGCGAGGACGAGTATCGCCAAGTTGTGGCGACGGTGCCTCGCGAGACGGCCGTGCATCTGCCTGATCCAGCTGCCCTGGCGCCAGACTCGCCTTTCCCGGACGTGCTCCTCAAGGCTCACGGTACGCGCAATGCACGCACGACGTTCTTTCTGGACGGAACCCCTGTCGTGCGGCTCACACGGCGCCGTGACGGTTCGAGTGATGAAGGCTCCGTCGGCGAGGATGCGTCGTCATTGGACTCGGCAAGCGCTTCAGGCCTCCCTGCCATCGCAGTGCGGCGCACCCACCCTGCCCAGTCTCTCACCGCGGAGCAGCTGGGCTGGAAGGCCTCGTCGGGCCGCCGGCTGTCAAAAGAGAAAGAGGCGCGTGCTGCACGTGTTTCTTTTGCCAAGGGCATCGCCTCTCCGACTGCTGCCACGACGTAGAACAATTATATTTGTATTGACATTCCTTCCTTTCTTTCGTTTCTCTTATTTCGCGATTTTCCTTCTTCTCTGAATCCTTTTTTTTTGATGAATCTCAAAAGTAAGGATACTCTTGCAAAAGAAAAAAAAACATAGGTGAAAAACGTGTCTTCAACCTTACTACTTTTTTCCCCCTTTTCTTTCCTTAACTGCGTCTTGTGACCCATCGAAGTCTCATGGTTTTCCCTCATTTTTTTTTCTTGCATTGAATGTCACTTTTTTTTTCCTTCTCCATTTTTTTTGGCATGCGCACTCCACTCTCTTTTCATGATATCGTCATGACATGCTGTATTGAAGAGTGTGGTTGCAAGCCACACTCCGTAGATGTGCGAATGGTTCCGTGTGATCAAGCCACACAAACTCAACATAACATAAATGTATTTGCAACTCGTCGACAAACAAAANTTTCTGATGGCTAGCGTTTTTAAGCGCTGTGGGAATATGTGAACACAGTTTTGTGCTTACCTCTGCCTCTGTGTCTCTCTCGGTATTTTTCTTCACCTATTCTAGCATCATTCTGTTGCCCCACAACCTGCTTCTTTAGCCGAGACGCTCGTGAGGAGTCTACTCCGACTGACTCGCTTCCAGGGCTGGCAAAAGGCGGAGAAAGAGCAAGAGGACACACGCATGACGTGTCGTTGTGCTTTCTTGTCGTCCATGTCTCTTCATATCAGTACCTCATCTCGCCGCCTGTTGGCGTGCCACTGAACCTACTTTGCACACACACACCCAACTGTTTCCTTCCTGCTTCCCCTCACTCCGTCTCTCTCTTTCTTTCTCTCTCGTGTGCTTGTTTGGCATTGGCAGATCGAAGGGGCTCAACACACATTTGTGCGTGTTGCAGCCGCTCATCGTCACTTTCTTTTCCTTCTTTCTCTTTTTTTTCCTTTGTAGCAAAATAATAAAAATCTTTTATTGCTGTTCTCAGCTGCATTTTGCTCAACAATGTCTACGGACGACGCTGAAGAAATGAAGCCATCCTGCTGTGCATCACTGTTCGGCTGGCTCTGCTGCTGTTGCGGCAAGCACGATGATTCCAGTGATGAGGATGAGGAGTCACAATCCGATAAATTCGATGAAGATGAGGAGACGGACAACTACAACCCTCTTTCTCCTGAAGAAAAGGCTGCCATCCGTGCGCATCGTCAGCTCAAAGCGCAGCAGGAGGGCACCTATGTCAGCAACTTTGCACGCCGGCGACAGCCTGGTGCACCTCCGCGGCCGCCTACGGAGTCACACGTGCTGAATGTGTCTCCGCTACCAATGGCTGCTTCGTCTCAAGACGAGGAAGACAATATCCCCCCACTGCTGAGACGGAGCAGCTCTGTTCGATTTACAGAGGTGACCGTCGTTCACACCCCAGGCGACTACCCGAGCGAGTCACAGCTGGTCACATCGGAGACGATCGACAGTTTTGACCCACAGGCGTTCACGGTCCCCACAGACATTGTCGTGACCCCCGCGACTATCGAGAGTGTGCCAAACTTTTAATGGAAGCCAAGAGGGGATGGCCCAGAACAAACACCTTGCCTTTGCTGAAGCACTGTCTTGTTCCCGTGCTCTCTTGTTCTCTTTCCATTCGCTTCTTCTTAGAGAGAGAGAGTGAAACAACACGTAACGCGTACGTGCTGTGTTGCGTGCCTACATACAAAACAACTATGTTTCACCGTATCTATCTCAGTTTTCTCTTTCTTTCCCTTTTTCATTTTTTTTTACATGGGACAACTTGAACACAGCACGCCGCGTCACACCACATTCACATCTACTCGCTCGAAAGTGAGACGGATGTGTGCACCATCAAACCCGTGCTATGAGCACTTTGTTACCACAGTTCTTTTTTCTTTTTTTTTCTTTCTTTTGTTATGTGAAAAGACCCCAATGTCGCGAGAGGTGTTCCCAATCACCGCTTACTTTTTTCTTTCTTCTTCTTTTTTAACTTTTTCTGTTGTTATTGTCAGATTGCTGAGCGCCAATGAAACCCTGCGACGGTTTCTGTTCAGTCTCCCCCTTCTTTTCACACCGTCATACACGCACGTACCGATGGGTGTCTTTGCTGTATTCAAAAGCTGAATGCTAAACGCTGAACTGACCAACCTGATATTTATACATATAAAAAGAAAATGGACGCATACACATGCATCGTATAAACAAAGAATACTAGTGCGTCATTGCAAAGATGGAAACTGTGCACTACAGTGACTTGTGTTCTTCTGTATCCCCCACCTGCCCAGCAGTCAAAGGCTGCTTTTCCACTGTGACAGACAACTNGCACGTACCGATGGGTGTCTTTGCTGTATTCAAAAGCGGAATGCTGAACGCTGAACTGACCAACCTGATATTTATACATATAAAAAGAAAATGGACGCATACACATGCATCGTATAAAAAAAGAATACTAGTGCGTCATTGCAAAGATGGAAACTGTGCACTACAGTGACTTGTGTTCTTCTGTATCCCCCACCTGCCCAGCAGTCAAAGGCTGCTTTTCCACTGTGACAGACAACTGCGACTTCAACACACATACATTTTTTTTTTCGAAATATGCTTCTACCTTTTAATTGGCCATTCATCTCTCTCCCTTCTCTTGGCTCTTTGTTATTCTTGTACTATTTGTGGGCAGCAGCAACTGTGACTTGATTTCCCCCATTTCTGTTTTAGCTTTACTGAGAACAAGAAGGCGGTGCAACAGACAGCGCTGGCATTCGCTACTTCTGCATAGACACACATCGCACTACGTGGAGTGCTTCGTCGCGCACGTTTGGATCCTTTGTCTGAGCTTTTCTTCTTTTTGCTTCCCTTCCTCCCCTGAGCCCATTCCTTTTTTCTTTTTTCTTTTTTCTTTTTTCTTTTTTCTTTTTTCTTTTTGTTTTTTAGTCGCTGCACCTCATCCTACCAGTTGTGTGCTGTAATAATGGGCGGCGGATGCTCGACTGTGCCCAAGGCGTCATCCGACGTAATCAATAAAGCCAGCGAGTCCGTAGGTCTTCCTTCTCTCAGTCCTGACGCACTCCAGAGCCGTGATGCCGACACGAGCAAGACGGATCTGAAAAGTTGTGATCGCTACATAGTACACTCTGCGAGCACGATTGCCCCTGATGGTGACGAGGCAAATGATAAGCCGACGATCTCGACATCACCTAGAAAGCAAACACGCTTCCCTGCTGAGCCTCCCAAGAACACGAAGAGCTCGCCGTTTTGTAGCACAACCAAGCTTATTCCTCCCTCCCCACGCGTGGTGTCCCCGTCCGATCCGTCAAAATCTCGGAAGGACGCACCGGCTCCGTCAGCGGTGCGGCTCATCACACCACGCCACAGCGGATCTTCCTTTGGCCCCATCAGCGACGACGTGGTGAAGCCCGCCAGACGCCCAGGCAGCGGCGGTAGCCGCCGCAGTGTGCGCAACGGCCAAGGCGGCTCGTTCTCCGCGACGCCGGTCCCACGGCCACCAGACAGGGCACACGTGCCGCCTGCTGCTCGCCCTGGAAGCAGCTCCCTGGCGTCCTCGTCGTCTTCGAATGGGGGACCTCCACTTCGCAGCCCCGATGCCGATGACGCGATCGGCGGCTTTGGTCGCCTGTCCACGCGTGGCTCTTTTCTCACCTTTAGCAACGGCGGGGAGAGGGCGGATAGCATGCGTCGCATCAACTCGCAGGTCTCCTTCACCTGCTCCGAGGACATGGACGGGAACGGCATGCAGTCTGGCTACGGCGCCTCTCCGAGTCAAAACTCCATTATGGTGCACGACAGCGGACTGGCTCTGCGTGGCTCGCCTGGCAATACATCGCTTCGAGTAAGCTCGAACACGTTTGCCAACCGTGGGTTTCGCAAGTCTCAACAGGACGACGATGAGGCGTCTATCACGCGTGTCAAGGCATTACTCCGACGGCGGCGAACGGGTGAGATGGGAAGCTTGACTGGCGATCAGATGTTGCTGTGCACGCAATCACCGGTGGACACTGTTCTTGGTATAAAGGAGTATGATGGTCTGGCACACTGCACTTCTCAACGCCCTTCTCGCCGCTCCCCGATGGTGCGTTACATTGACGCACCGGAAGTGGAGGTGACGAAACACACTGGTTCATGATGTACAGTGCTATTTCTCATTCTATTTTTGGTTTTCCTCTTGATTTTTTGACAGATTGCTTCGTTGTACTGTCTTGGCTCTCGTTGCCCTCTTTTGTATTTCCTGTTGTGGCGTGCCGATCATACATGTATGAGCTCAGAATCTCTCTGCGCGCCTATCCTTTTTTTTTTAAATCTCTTTTCACACCACGCAAATGCAATACTACTACTTTTGTTTTTTTTCCTTATTTGCTTGCTCCCTGTACAGTACATCAGAGCCATTTCCCCGTTTCCTTCGTTTTGCTTTTTTTACTATATCTTTTTATTTTCCCCCCTTTTTTTTTTGCACTGTTTGGTCTGTCGGAGGGTATCGTATACGCGGACACATTCACAGTGCTGATGACAAATACAGCCCCTCCTGGACTATGACCGGCTCAGATAGCTGCCCCAGGGAAAAGACAGATCCACACAGGTACAATATATATATACCCTCCTTTTTTTTGTTGTTGTGCTTGCACTCTCTTCTAGGTGTTTTGTGAACTAATTTGCATTGCACTACATATGTTCATGAATCGTGAGTCACTGGCCTTGCCGTCCCCACGTTTAACTCATTTTTTTTAGTGTGTGTGCTGCATCCTGTTTTTTTTAAAATTATCTCACATCTTTTCGCTCATTCTTTTCTCTCACTTCTTCAAATAGAAAACTCTCGTTTTGACAAACAACAAGCACTCGCCTCTGCAAGTCACTCGGGCGAGAAGGCAAGTTTCATTCTTCACGAGCACGTGACTTCTGCTAGTGCCTTTTGATGCATTGCCTACGCAACAATAGGGGGAGACATTGTCAGGTCAGTCCCCATGCGATGGCACCTCATCACTCACAGTAGTGCATCTCTTCTCTTCTTCACATTGGCTGCCGCACTAAACCTGCCTCCTCCTCCTCCTCTCTTTCTCTCTGTGTTTCTCTTCTGCTTGTGTGTGTGCTTACGGTTGCGCTTGATCTACAGCTATCCAATCTGCTCACCTTCTCTACACACACACACAAACCCCAAAACGTTTGTCTCATGTCCTCTTTTCCGACTGACACCAAATCGTGGTTGGCCAAGCTGATCAGCTTCAACACGGTCAGCGTCAACTCCAATCTACCGATGCTGGATTACATGCGTGATTACCTGAAAACCTTCGGCATCGAGTGCACGTACGTCTACAACCCTGAGAAGACACACGCCAACCTGTGGGCTACACTGCCTGGTGAAGGTGGCGTGATGGAGGGCGGCATCGTGCTTTCTGGGCATACCGATGTCGTGCCTGTGGAGGGTCAGAAGTGGAAGAGCGACCCGTTCGTCATGACGGAGCGCGATGGCAAATTCTATGGCCGTGGAACGTGCGACATGAAGGGCTTCATCGCCATCTGCATGGCCATGACCCCGACCTTTCTGAAGATGAAGCGCACAAAGCCGATTCACTTTGCCTTCTCCTTCGATGAGGAGCGCGGGTGTGCGGGTGTGCCGTTCCTTGCAGATTACCTCAAGAAGAAGAACTTCAAGGCGGACTGCTGCCTGGTGGGTGATGGCTGGTATGAGGTCGTGACCGGCAACAAAGGTCTCAAATCGTGGGTGGTGACGGTGAAGGGCAAGGCTATTCACTCGTCCATGGCGCTGATGAACACGAGCTGCAACGCCATTGAGTACGCTGCCATGATCATCGCCAAGATTCGCGAGATTGCCATTGAGCTGCGTGACAACGGCGAACGCGATGAGAGCTACTCGTGCCCCTTTTCACCCATCAGCACCGGCCTCATTCAGGGCGGCAACGCGGTGAACACGGTGCCGGCCGAGTGCCAGTTTACTTACAGCGTTCGCATGGTCGCCACAGAGGTGGCCGAGAAGATCGAGAAGGAGGTGCAAGAGTACGTCAACACGGTCATTCTGCCAGCCATGCGCAAAGAGTACCGCGACGCGTCTGTGGACATCAAGCAGGAGTGGTTTCTGCCCTCCTACAGCGCGAATGAGAACCACCCGTATATTAAAATGGTGCGTGAGATGATGAATGACCACAAAGTGCGTAAACTGCCAGGCGGCACGGAGGCTGGCTTCTTCCAAGACTCCCTTGGCATCCCGACAGTGAATGTGGGCCCCGGTGGCTCCCGGGCACACCTGGCGAACGAGTGCACCACGCCTGAACTTCTTCAAAAGAGCCAAAGGTTCACACTGGATCTCGTCACGCGCTGTACGACGGGCAGTGGCATGGCCAAGCTGTGAAGACACCACGCTTTCATGGTTGTATTTCTATCGTGATTTTTTTTTGGTTATGACGCGTTGTTGTTTTGCGCATTTCCCCCTTTATTGTGGTTGTGTATTCTTTTTTTTCCCTGTTCCTTTCCCAAGGACCTGCCCTTGCCGCGTGTTGTACACCCACATTAGGTCAATGAGCAGGACCCCTTCCTGACTTCTCTTTTCGTTGACCACTTGCCACCGCCTCGGCCATGTTGTTCCTGATTTCTATTAAAACGTTTTTTTGTCGTGAACTTCTTTTGTTGTACATGAACGCTTTTTTTTTTTTGATTTCTATCTTTGCTCTTTTGATTTTTACTTTTCTTTTCGTTTTGTAGTTGTGAGGCTCCTCCGTGCACAGATGATATCGATGCGAGACTCCTTGGAGTCTCTTCACATACCGCATCCAAGTTCCTCGCCCTTCATCTTTTTTCTTCTCTTTTTTTTTTCCATTCGTTCTTCAAAGCTCTCTTTGAAGATTTCGCACGGGAAATACTAATAATACCCATTTGAACACAAGCTACCTCGAATCGCCGAGCTCCACCTCCCTCGTGTGCTCCATTGAGACGTCGACTGGGATTTTTTTGACTCCACCTCAAGAGAGGTGCACTATGCATTCTGCTGTTCATTGCCTGCCCTCCGACTCGCTCTGCTGCTTTGGCGCCACTCATCGCTTCCTTTCTTGCATTCCATCTCTCTTCTGGCCTTGATCCGTTGTTTCTTTTACCATTGAAGTGTTATTCCTGTGTGCTTGATTCCTGAGCAAAACAGAGATCGAGCGCCCTTTTTCTCTTTGGCGCCGCTTTCTTCCCCTTTTCTCTCTCTCTTTCTCTTTTGTCAACATGACCGCATACCCCTCAACGAACAAGGAGTGGCTGGGCAAGGTCATCAGCTATGACACCACCTGCACCAAGTCAAACTTAGCGTTGATGCATTACCTGGATGCGTACTTCAAAACCCAGGGCATTCACGCCGAGTACGTGTACAACCCGGAGAAGACCAAGGCACATCTCTTCGCGACGATACCCTCCGAGAGCGGTGCTGTGACCGGCGGCATCGTGCTCTCTGGACACGTGGACGTGGTGCCTGTGGATGGCCAGAAGTGGGACAGCGACCCGTTCGTCATGACGGAGCGCGATGGCAAGCTCTACGGCCGCGGAACGTGCGACATGAAGGGCTTCATCGCCATCTGCCTCGCTCTCACCCCGACGTTCTTGAAGATGAAACTTGCCAAACCCATTCACTACGCCTTCTCCTTCGATGAGGAGGCCGGCTGCACCGGCATCCCTTTCCTCGTCGACCATCTCAAGAAGAAGAACTTCAAGGCGGACTGCTGCCTCGTTGGCGATGGCGGTCTGCAGGTGTGCACCGGCAGCAAGGGTGGCCGTGCGTGGCGTGTGGTCGTGAAGGGCAAGGCTATTCACTCGTCCATGGCGCTGATGAATACGAGCTGCAACGCCATCGAGTATGCTGCCATGATCATCGCGAAAATTCGTACCATTGGCGAGGAGCTGCGCCGCAGTGCTCCGAGGGACAACCACTACACCTGTCCCTTCCCGAATACCTCAGTCGGTCTGCTCAAGGGCGGCAACGCGGTGAACACGGTGCCGGCCGAGTGTGAGTTCTTCTGGAGTGTGCGCTTCGCCGACAACGCGCACGCGGATGCAGTCGAGAAGGAAGTACGCGAGTACGCTCAACACGTCGTGCTCTCGCAGATGCGCAAGGAGTTCGCCGAGGCGTCCGTCGAGTTCGAGCGCGTGCTCAACATTCCCGCCTTTAACGCAAAGGAGAACTGCGCCTTCACGCAAATGGTGCGTCAGATGATGCAGGATAACGAGGTTCACAAGACTGCGGGCGGCACAGAGGCTGGCTTCTTTCAAGACCAACTGGGGATCCCTACCCTCATTGTGGGCCCCGGTGGTGGTAAGGCGCACGAGGCGAATGAGTTCACCACCCACGCGCTCCTTGACAAGGCGCAGCAGTTCACACTGGACCTCGTGTCGCGCGTGACCACAACCGGTGTCGCCAAGATTTAGCGAAACATCTGGGATGCTACTGGTGCAGTAACGACTTCTTTGCTTCAGTGATTTTGTTGTCTTCTCTTCTCTGTTTCGTTCTCTTCTATTGTGCTCTCGGTGCGGCGCGTTCTTTTTTTTTTCCTCGCCAATCCTCCTTGTTTTATTATGATATCATCTCTTCCACGAAGTGTATTGTTGTATACTTTTAAAGGTCTCTTCCCACTTGTGTTTTTTTCTTGTTTTTGTTTTTTTGTTGATGAATGGCGTCCAGATTTGACGTCGCATATTTAAGCAACCATGGTACCGTCGCCTTACCGAGTGTGGCATCCGTGAAGTATAAGCCCAAACTCGCTGCTTGTTGTGTTAGTCCCGCCCCATCTGTTGCCTCTCCTCGCCTATCTCCTTGGCGTGCCAGACACGTTCCCGCCTCCCCAAACCCCATTCACATGCACACACCGACGTCACTCCTCTACCTTGTCTTATCTTCAACATCCTTCGTACTTTTACCAAAACAACACCACCATTTTGAACACCACATACACGCTGACAGTCAACACCCGTTACACACATTAATCTCCACTGACGCTTCGCTTTCTCCCTCGCACAATAACAAGCTGTGCCATTCGTACACCTCCTCTTGCTCCCACCCAGTTATCTCCCCCCTTTTCTCGAACACCATGACCGAGTCCTACCCCAAGACCCAGAAGGAATGGCTCGCCAAGGTGATCAGCTTCGACACCACCAGCCACAAGTCCAACATCCCTTTGATGGACTACATCAAGGCGTATATCAAGACCTTCGGCATCGAGTGCACGTACGTGTACAACCCCGAGAAGACACACGCCAACCTGTGGGCCACATTCCCTGGTGAAGGTGGCGTGATGGAGGGCGGCATCGTGCTCTCTGGACACGTGGACGTGGTGCCTGTGGATGGCCAGAAGTGGGACAGCGACCCGTTCGTCATGACGGAGCGCGATGGCAAGCTCTACGGCCGCGGTACATCGGACATGAAGGGCTTCATCGCCGTGTGCCTGGCCATGACCCCGACCATTGCCAAGATGAAGCGCGCGAAGCCCGTGCACTTTGCCTTCTCCTTCGACGAGGAGCGTGGCTGCGCGGGTGTGCCGTTCCTGACCGACAAGCTGAAGGCCGAAGGCTTCAAGGCGGACTGCTGCCTTGTTGGCGATGGTGCCTTCTACGTGTGCGCAGGCAGCAAGGGCTTCTTCTCCTGGAAGGTTCACGTGAAGGGCAAGGCTATTCACTCCTCTATGGCGCTGATGAACACGAGCTGCAATGCCATCGAGTACGCTGCCATGATCGTCGCCAAGATTCGTGCCATTGCCATGGACGTCAAGAAGAACACCAAGCATGACCCGAACTACAACTGCCCCTTCTCATGCATGTCCGTCGGAACCATCAAGGGCGGCAACGCGGTGAACACGGTGCCTGCCGAGTGCGACTTCATCTTCAGCATCCGTGTGACGGACAACGCCATTGCCAAGGAGGTGGAGGGACGCATTCGCAAGTACATTGACGAGTCAATCGTGCCTGAGATGAAGAAGGAAAGTGCGGATGCCGGCGTGGAGATGGTGGCGGACTGGTATGCGCCGGCCTTCAACGCGGATGAGAACCACCCCTTCGTGAAGATGGTGCGCGCGATGCTGAACGACACCATGATTCGCAAGGCCGGTGGCGGCACGGAGGCTGGCTTCTTCGAGGACTCCCTGAAGATCCCGACAGTCATCTGTGGACCTGGCGGCGCGAACGCGCATCTTGCGAACGAGTACACGACCGAGGCACACCTGGCGCGTTCGTACAAGTTCACGGAAGATCTCATTCAGCGCGTGACCAAGCCGGGTGGCGGCTTCACCATCCCGTCCAAGGTCTAACCGTAGTACCTGTCGCTTGTTGTTTTTCCCTCTTTTGTTTGTTTCGCACGCCTTCCTCGGTGTGTGTCAACTTAACGTTCTTTTTTATTTTTGTTTCCATCCACGTCAAACGCGTTCTATGGACGTTGTTTGACTTGGAAAAAAAAAACACCATCTCTACAAACTGTTGTAAATTCTCCTTTCTTCTCGTTTGTATTCGTGCTTTTCTTCCACTTATTTGTCTTTTTCTCTTTTCGTTTCATTTCTGATTCTTTTTGTTCTCTCCTCCCCCTCCTCTACCTGTTGTGATCATCATCTGTTTTTTTTGTTTGAACTGCCCCGGTTTTTGACAAATACCTCTTTTCCTTTCCCTCTTTCTTTTTATTTCTGTTTGTTATTTTTCTACTCTGTTGTATAGCGCCGTTTTTTCTTTTTTGCAGCACTGCGCTGCCCTTTTCTTCTCGTTTCTAAGCAAGGAAAACTGAACTGACACAGAAAAAACTGCAACGAGGCTACCCTGACTCACATGCCGCCGACCACAGACGGTTTTGCGCACTGGAACTGCTGCCCTATATTTATCACCAAACCTTTTGGTCACACAAGATACACCTTCCTAACACCCCACCCATTGCAAACGTTCTCTTTTTTTTTTTCCACATTTCACCTCTATGAATTGTGTTCACACATCAGGTTTCCATATTTTCTTTTTTTCCTTTTTCTCTGTTTGCTTTTTTTTTTATCGTGTAGTTGATTTAATTCCTTTTGTTTTTCTTTCGTTTGAGATAGAGGATGAGTCAAATGCCTGTGCAACGGCTGTTGCCCAAGGCGATGACGTCAGCTACCACACACGCCGATGCCCCCATCAAGGTGGTCTGGATGGAGGCTAAGGAGACCCAACACGACGCATCGCTTCGCTGTGGTCCGCTGAAGCAGACGGCATCACTGGCCGTGACGGCCCCACCTGTGGCTCTTCTCTCCGCCACAGAGACGGTGAGGCCCGCTCAAGAGGGGTCTTCAGCTCCCCAAAGCGGACTCATCCCGCGTCATAGCAGCACCGCCGCGGAGAAGCACTCTGAGACGCTCCGTACCGAGTCATCCACACGGGATGGCAACGCTCTCACGACGACCGAAGGGAGTGCTGAAACGAGTCTAGACACCATCTCTCCCCAGCCCACGCTAGGCGTTGCGGAGTACACCTTCACTTCCATGGATGCGTTCGCGCTGACGGCGACGACACGGTCCAGTGCGGTGATGGGCCCTCTGCGCAGCCCCACGGTTCTCAGCACTGCAGATGACTTTCCTCGGCTCAATTTGGAGTGTCCGCGCCCTGAAGCTGCTTCATCCAAAGCGGCAACATCAGTGGCAGACCCTGTCGAGGACGTGACTTCTGAGGACCCGACCGCGGCAGCTCCCGTGAACGCACCTCAAGGCCTCACTGACGCGGCCACGGCGCTGGCAGGTGGTGCGGAGGCCCACAATGAGCGAAACAGCGCCAGCTCTAGACTTCCTGCGCACCGCCGGTCCAAGAGAGGCTCGATGGAGGACGTGGCGGACCTCACGGAGGAGGAAGAGAAACGCATCGCCAAGTGTGTGCAAGAGACGGTCCGCCTCAACTTTAGCTCGTCAGGCCTGGGCAGCTCATCGGTGACAACTACGGGCTGTACCCCCACCGAGTCTCATCCGATGACGTGCCCTGCCCCTGACCAGGTGAAGAGTGTTCTCGTGGACCAGATACGATCGGACTCAGTGCCCCCTCAAGCCCGCTTAGGCGCCGAACACACATCTCACGCTCCACCGAATGACGTGGTGGGTCACGCGCATCTCTCCTCGCCGCGTCGTCGACACAGCGTGCATGAGCGCATGACCTCTGCCGATGCTTTCCTCCCGCGCTCCTCGTTGAAAGACTGCCCAAGGAAACCGTCATCGCCTGCCGTGCGGCTGTCGCTCGCGAGACTTGGCCGCCACACCTCCTCGCTTGATGATCTGCCTCCCGAGAACTCGGTGAAAGCGGCCACGGCACCCATTCCTGCCGCTACCAACACCACTGATGAGGACACGGGCTACAACGCGGAGATTAGTGCCATACTGAACGGCTCAGGGATGGTGTCAGCAGAGATCGATGAGGCTGGCACCGATGCCCAGATGATGTCCGTCGCGCCAGCCGTGCTCCCTCACTCACCAGTCAGTATCCTGCGCAAGAGTTCCAGCGTGATGGGCTCCTCAGGGACCAGCGTGGCGGGCTCCTCGAGAACGAGCGTCACCGATTTGTACTTGAGCGACTACGACCAACGAGAGGAGTCGAATCTTCTAGAGCACGAAGACAGGGCTGACGATGGCGCCGCCGCTGCAGGAAGTCCCGGCTCTGGTGCGCTCGCCACGGACATTAACAAGTCTTGGTCCTCTAGGCGCACACGGCGTAGGAGCACCTCTCGACAAGGCAAACCGAATAATGGACGCGACACGCCACGCTCTGTCGGCTTCATTGGCGATGAGCTGGCTGATTGTGAAAGGGACGAGCACGCAGAGCACGAGCTGAACAAAAAACGCATTCTTGAAAAGATGCGAAGTCGGCGGCATAGCATGGGAGGCGACCCAAGTTGATGCTGTCACGATGCTGTGACTTGATTATTGGGGTTCAGGTTCAGCTCTTGTGTATATATATAAAAGAGTTGCTTCTACATTGAAGTTCTCTTTTACTTTTTTTTCTCACTTTGTGCCTAAGCTTTTGTGCTTACAAGTCCCCCTCTTCGTTTTGTTTTGCCGTCCCCATGCACGGAACACGGAAATTCGATAACTGATGGCACCATTATTGCGATGCGTCCCCAGTCGCATTACTAATTGTGTCTTTGTTTCTTTTTTTTTTGAATACTCCTTTTTTTTTTTTGAAACCAAGCCACTGTGCCTTTAGACGCGATGTCTCACCACGGAGACAGTTCACCTCATTCTTACTTTGTGTTGTTTCACTACTTGGGGCAACCCAAGAAAGCGTGCAAAAACGTGTCTTGTGTTGAACCGATGGCAGCCGACCGTCTCTTTCTTTTATTTTTATTTTATACCTTTCACTCCCATTTTTCGCTCGTTCTGTACAGTACATAATCAAGGTGCACAAATCCGTTTTTGCTTACCCTCTTTTTCGCTCTCCTTCTTTTATTTATTTCAGTTCTTTCTCTTTTTAATGCCATCTCTTTTTTTCCTTTTCCATTGCTCGACTGGAATCCTTTTTTTTCTTCTTTTCATATCCGCTACTCAATGTACGCAATCGAAGCAGCGGGACACATCCCAAAAAACAAACACACAAACAAACAAGCAATTAACGCAAGTTGCGGACACCAAACGAGTTTCCTGTGATTCCCCCTCGTCATACCATTTGCTTTCCCTCGTTGCTGATGTTTCTTGAGACACCGGCATTGACCTCTTGCCGACATGTCAGTTGATGGCTCTCTCCTCTGTGATGCTGTGTCAGCTAGGTGGCGCCCATCGTGCAGGTACACATGGTATTCTGAGTCAGCTCCTTTTGGAAGTTTTCATGACGTGTGTGTTGCTCATCGGCCAATTCTCCTCTACCAAACTGGATTAGCATTGCTTTGCTGAATTCTGATGACACTGCTCTCACAGATGTACCCTACATTCCCTCACTTCTCCTCTGCGACAAGCTGTCGCCGCATCTTCGCTTGCCTGTCACGTTCTTAACCCACCAAAGGAACGAAGTTTACTGAAGGGGAAACACACACACACAAAAAGCCCCCCCCCCCCAAAAGCAACGTGACTGTCAACATTCAAGCCGAATCATGTTCAAAGCAGCCCGCCTCTTCTGCGCGTCGCGTTCTTGGCAGGCGGTGGAGTCCCCAGTTCACTTCGATGTCTGCATCATCGGAGGAGGACCGGCTGGTGTGGCGGCCGCCATGCGTGCGGTGACGTACAACAAGAAGGTCTGTCTCGTTGAGCGTAACCGCATCGGAGGCGCCGACCTGTGGGATGGCGCTGTTCAGTCCAAAACAATGTGGGAGTTTAGCAGTTTGTACAGCCGCATTGGCGGAAGTGCTGCGGAGCGTGCGTTTGGCAACAGCATGCAGCCCTACGTCAAGATTGACGAAGACAAAATGCGTGAAACTCTCCATGAGGTGAGCCAGACACGCGAGACGCAACTTGTCACTTCCTTGAAGGCATCAAACGTCAAGCTTGTGCGTGGCCAGGCGACATTCCTGAACGATCGCGAGCTTGTCACGCACGACAATGAAACAAAGCAGTACCAGCGCGTCACCGCGGATTACTTCATCATCGCCACGGGCTCCAAGCCCCGTGAGCACTCCTTCGTCAACGCCGATGGCTCGCTGGTTGTGACGTCAGACCACATCATGCACCAGCCGCTGCCCAAGAGCCTGGTCGTGATTGGTGCGGGTGTCATTGGCTGCGAGTTCGCCAGCATCTACGCCGGACTCGGCCAAACCAAGGTCTACCTCATCGATAAGGCCCCACGCATTCTCCCAGCGGAGGACAGCGACGTGGTGAGCGTGGTGGAGACGTTCATGACGCGTGCCAACGTGACCATTCACCACGGCTCCACCCTCTACGATCTGCAAGCGTGGGAGGAGACCCCTGCCGAGGCGGAGCAGCTGCACCCTGCGGACCCCACTCCGCGGCGTGGTGTGCAGTACACCATCATGAACCGCAAGTCCAAGGCCCTCGAGACGTACAACGTGGATCGCGCGCTGCTCGCCATTGGACGCGTGCCCAACTACGATGGCCTGAACCTCGAAGGCACGTCTCTGCCGGTGGTGGACGGTCGGCTGGTGGTGGATCAGTACGGCCGCTGCTCCAAGACGGTGTACGCCATTGGCGATGCCTCTCCTGGCATGCAGCTGGTGAGCATGGGACAGGCCAAGGCGCAGATTGCTGTGGACCACATATACGGCCAGCACAGAGTCGACATCAGCGGCACATCACGGCTTCACGAGGCCATGTCCTCCGTCGCCTTTCTCAGCAAGACGGTCGCCTCCGTTGGCCTCAACGAGCAGCAGTGCCGCAGGCAGAACATCGCGTACATCGCGTGCAATTACGGCTTCGATCTGGTCAGCCGCACTGTCGCCGCTGCCAACACGGAGGGCTTCATCAAAATTGTCGTCTCCAATGACGCTCAGAAACGTATCTTGGGCATCCGAGCACTCGGCATGAACGCGAGCACGCTTGTCGATCTCGGTGCGTTAGCAATTCAGCGAAATCAAACAGTGTACGATCTCTCTGAGCGGCTGACGGCGTACCCGGCGGTGTCCCAGGGCTTCCAGGAGTGCCTCCGCGCTATCCTCGGTACTTCCACGCTGAAGCCCAACAGCGTTTTCCCCTCCTTGACCGTGACCCGCTGGGAGCCGCAGGACTACGATCGCGGGACTGTCTACCAGGCTGAAGAGAAGGCCAACCGCATTAGAGCGGAAGCCAAGACAGAAGCTGTGCCCGATGCCAAGGTCGCATCCGGCTGAGAGTGACGTGGCGCGAGACTGCCGTCTTTGTGTTCTGTGTTTGTTTTGCTTTGCCCGATCTGTATCGCACGTGCGTCTCCTCATCTCGCTTTCTCTTTCACTCTTTCATCTTTCTTGACGCATTGATCAGGTTTGTCTGCTGTGAAGACATCAAAAACAAAAACAACAACAAAAAAGAAAATATAACAGCAAGACGACGACGAAAGAAAGATCACAGAGCGATTGTGCTTGCGATGATATGCACTTGACTCTCATGGACGTGCGTATTCGGTATGCTGATTTGACAACTTGTGTTTCTGCAAGGGCCTCTCTCTGTCTTTGCAGTGTCGAACGATTTGCGGGTTGTCAACGCCACTCTTCCTCTACTGAAAGACATTTGAACGCTGAGAGATCTGGTTATGGCAAGATCGCCCGCTGAGATGTTGATCCAGTCAGCTCGCCCCATTTCACGTTTTCACTCTCCCATCGCTGAACTCACCTGCGGTTTAGTTCTCTGTGTTAGTGCCTCTGAAAGCTCTTTTTCTTTGTTTCCCTGAGGGATCATCGACTTTGTTCTCCTCCTCCTTTTCCTCAACGAGGACACTCACCACGCACTGCACAGAAGCACACCCCACTGCCCATCGCTATCATGAAAATCGATAAGGACTTGGTGGGCTACGTCTGGCACAAGTACCAAGGGCTGGACTGGTGCTTGCTCGTTGCTCTCGCTATTGTGATGGGCTGTGTCACGTTGACCGTCGAACCGCATTGTCGGTCCTTTGAGTGGACAGACGCCTCGATTGGTTATCCGATGAAAGACGACACGTTCCCAAACTGGTCCCTCGCGCTCATCGTCATTCTTCCATTTCTCATCTTCATCTTTGGTACACTCTTTGTCGTGCCGTGGCTTCAACGTCACTTACCGGAGCCGCTCTCCCTGTTGGCCCCGTCTCGTTTCACACGACGCGGTGATCCCTCTGCGACTACAGCCACTGAACTCGAATATGACAATGCCAAACCGAATGTGCACCACACATTTACTGGCGTCTTTGGGTACGATGTGCGCCAGATGGAGGCGAGCCGGGGCCCGCTCTACCCGTGGATTCGTGTCCACGTGTGGACCATCGTCTTGCAGTTCTTTATCGTCATTTTGTCCAAAACGTACGCGGGGCGCCTGCGACCGGACTACATTGACCGTCTGCGGAAGGCGGGCTACACCGCGTCTGATGTGAGCCTTCCCGATCCAACGGCGCAGCCGCAGTTCTACTGCGATCTCATGAAAGATCATGCTGACCTCAAGGAGGGCCGCTTCTCCTTCCCTTCCGGCCACAGCAGCACCTCCTTCGCGGCGTGCATGACCGTGTGCTTCTATCTCATGACTCACCTTCGCCCTTTTGCCCGTCAAGGCAGCTTCGTGCGGTTGTGCATCTCTTTCTGCCCGCTCTGGGTGGCCTTCATGTGCGCCATCAGCCGTACGCAGGACAACAAGCACAACTTCTCCGACATCCTCGCTGGCTCCTTGCTGGGGATTGTCGTTGCCATTGTGTGCTTCATTGTGTGCTTCCGTGAGGTGGGCGGGCTCGCCGGTGCGCTGAACATCTACACCGCACGGGCTGAGAACGACCACGAGTACGTGCAGTGGCAGCGTGTGCCAGCGTATGAGATGCGCGAGATGAGCAAGGAGCCCAATACAGACGCCTTCAGCCATAACGAGGCGACCACGGCTGTCTCCATCGATGAGCGTGCCTTGGGCGCGGGTGATGCACCCACGATGAAGGCGGTCGCGCCTGGTGTCCCCACGGCATCCCCTCATCTCTCGGAGAAGCAACTGAATCAAGATCCTCACACGGTTCCGTGGCTGTAGAGACAGGCTCATTGACCTTTGCTATGTTTTTTTTTTTTGCTTCTGACTTTATTCTCCTCCTTTTCCCTTTCTTTGTGTTGTTTTCGTATCGCATCCACTCCAGTCAAAACGTGTGCGAGCAAGTTTAGTTGAACCTTTTTACTCTGCATGTTTTACCATTAACCTCGTACCTTACTAACGCACTCGCCTCTACAAAGTAAGAGGAATGTGGAAAAGATGCTTTCATTCTTTGTTTGTTGTTGTTGCACAGTAATTCTGTACCCACCATCTTCCTCCAGCTGTGACTTTTTTTTTTTTTTGCGTATCACTGCAGTGAAATGGTTACCAATCTACTCAATCACACAGACACAATGGCTATGCCTGCTCTCTTTCTCGTCTCCGCGGGTCTGACCGATCACACCGCGATCCCGTGCGATGAATCGACACAACTGTCTCTATCAATGATGCTGTTATGTCTGATCTGAATACCGCTCTTTGCTACCGCCATCTCATCGGCACCTTGTGTGAATGGTTGCAGTACACTGCTCTTGTCCGACGAACACATTCTCTCTCCATTTGCCCCATTCTCTCCTTTCTATTCACACCCGAGTGCGTCAGTCGAGAGAAACCGTGCTTTCTCTTTTGCGTTTGTTCTGTAAGCCATGCTGTCTCCCACTCACTTTTGGCTGCGGCTGCCGACACCGGTCGTGCGTCGTGCGCAGAACTACCCCCATTTCGATCTCTGTATTATCGGCGGCGGCCCGGCCGGCCTAGCTGCTGCGATGCGGGCTGTTCACCACAAGCGTGAGCGTGTGTGCATCGTGGAAGCTTCCCGCGTGGGTGGCGGTGACGTGTGGGGCGGCACGCTGCAGTCCAAGGCGCTGTGGAGTATCGCGGGCCGCGTGGCGCAGATGATGGACCCCAACGTCTCCGACCGCTTCCTGGACCCCGCGGTGCGCCAGAGCATCGCATCCCACGTTGACGATGAACGCATTCGCCGGTACCTGCGCGAGATTAGTGAAAAGAAGGAACAGCGAATTCTCAACGCGCTGAAGAGCGCTGGTGTGCAGTTTATCCAAGGCAAGGCGTCCTTCTCAAACGATCACGAGATCGACATCCACACCGAAGGCACGGGCGAGTACCGCTCTCTTACTTCCGATTACTTTCTCATCGCGACCGGCTCCACCCCTCGCCAACATCCTCTCTGTGTGGCAGACGGCAAGATAGTCGTCACCTCCGATCACATCTTCGACCTGCCTATTCCCAAGAGCCTTGTCGTGGTCGGGGCGGGTGCGCTGGGCTGCGAGTTTGCTTCTATTTATACCAGGCTCGGCACCACGCAGGTGAGCTTGATTGACAAGGCGCCTCGCGTGATGCACGATGAGGATGACGATGTGGCCCAGACAGTGGAGCACGCACTCGAGGAGAGCGGTGTGCGCATTCACCACAACAGCGGCCTTTTCGACGTAGATGTCCGAGACGCACAGGAAGGCGGCGGTGGCTTCCAGTACTCGGTGCAGAGCCGTGTGACCGGTGCGATCGAGTCGTTTGCTGCCGATATGGCTCTCGTTACGATTGGCCGCTTGCCCAACTACAAAGGGCTTGAGCTCTCAAACGCTGGTATGCGTGTGAAGGGCGGTTTCCTGGACGTAGATGAGTACTACCGCTGCCGCCCGCACGAGCATATTTACTGCATCGGTGACGCCGGTCGCAACGCGCGCGCCGTCAACGTGGCACAGAGTCAAGGTCGTGCCGCCGTCGACGATATGTTTAGCTTTGCGCCACGCAGTATCATCGATCGTGCACGCATCAACAACATCACCGCCGCACGGTACTTCAACGATGAGCTTGCCTTGGTTGGTCTTGGTGAGGCCGAATGCCGTGAGCGCCGCATTGGTTACATTGTCGCTAAAATTGGCTGTGACTTTATCACACGCGCA